>OMKN01081356.1:10509-26451 GCA_900302345.1 Melanonus zugmayeri
CGCGGGTGTGTTACGTAGTCACGTGCAATCGTCAGCTACTGATGACGTAACGAGTGGTGTCCCATTTCAAGTGCTGTTCCATTTCTTAGGGAAAGATTTCAAGGGCCCTCGGTTTTTGAAGTGCACTTCAAAAATCGAGGGCCCTTCAAATCTAGGGGTAGGGCTAGAAAAGAGAATCGGAACAGGGCCTAAGCTCTACATAATAACTAGTGTGAGCGGTGCGACCCATTTCCATTTAGTAGTAACTAAATCTTGATGTAGTAAATACGCTCTAACTAGGGTTAGTAACACTTAGGAAGACGTGGGACGGACTCCAGGACTGGGTTGCACCAGTTTGGCGTAAGTCATTACTAAATTCTAGGATGTAGTAATGACTAAACCCTTAGTTGTTACTAGCTAGTGTCAAACTAGTTGTTTACTCATTTCAGTTGCACCACAGGAACTTACGCAGTGTCTTAGTTAGTAACTACTTATGCGTACTACTTACGTAATACGTAAGTGGTTACTAGAAAGAGATTGTCGCATCGGCAAGAACTTGACTAGCCAATCAGCGAGCAGAGCAAAATGTAAACAAGGAAGTTAATCAAATGTGGGACACACCATTTCGTCCCGTTTCGCTCACACACACACACTGCAGATCGACTGTTTAACTAACACACCATGAAACGCACTGAAAATAATAATCAATGTCACCGAAATGATGTAGATAAAGCTCACGTTAACATTATAGACCAAGTGCACCTTCCAACACAATCCGAGACCACCATCACACATATGTCAACCCTCCCGATTTTCCCGGGAGACTCCCGATGTCATTGCCATCTCCCGATTTCCTCCCGGGGTAAAAATTCTCCCGTACTTCTCCCGATTTATGACACATCAACAACTACAATCGGAAATATTCGCGCTATCACTCCTACCCCCCGTCAACAATCACACTCGCTATATATCTATGTTATATGTCTGTGTCTTCTAAAAATTGTTGGTATCTCTCTAAATGAGCAATTTTTTTTTTCCTGTTGCTGCCGACCATTACCAACTGTTTTTTAGTAAAGCGTTAACTACTTACGCTATAACGTACACCACCTTAGGGGTATGTATAAATATTTAGTAGTTACTAAGCTCTACGTAATAACTAGTGTGAGTGGTGCAACCCATTTAAATTTAGTAGTGACTAAATCTTGATTTAGTAAATACTTACGCTATAACTAGGGTTAGTTTGCACTTAGTAAGCAACCGGCCCCAGAGCTTTGTTGCTCTCTGGGCCAATCAACATGCAAATCCAGCTCTGTTAAAGTGCCAGTGAACCCATACTAGCTAAAGTAAGTATCACAAAGTTGGCGTGGCCATAACCATGGGGATAACACCTCCCCCTCCTTCCTAGAACTCTCAGCCCAAAACGCATTTTTTTAAATGTAATAGTGTTTGAATTCAAGCTGAAACAGGGGGTTCACTTACACTTTAAGGAGCCAATATGGAGCTACAGCCCATTGTAAATGGGCTGTTAATTTGTAAACGAACACAAGCAGACAGCAATGCTGCAGACAAGACAGGGAATAGCTGCAGGTCCTTTAAAAGTTTAACCTCAGGTCTATTTGTGTGTCAGTCTGGTACACAAATACACCCATTACTCTCCACTGTTACAAGCAGCCACATATTTTTTGCCTTATGGCTGTGATTTCATCACTGTGGGATTGGTAACAGGAATAGTGTGTTTCAAAGTTGCTCTTGTCAATATTGGTGCAGTGTAATGTTTATGCATTATATAGCATGGCTTCAGTTCAGTGAGTTTATGAGTGTACTGTGATGTGCATGTTTCATTTCCCTCCCACCTACCTCAGCTACTTTAGGGGGTACGCTATCACCCAGGACCTCTCTGTAGAAGCATTGCTGGGTCATGTAATAGGACAGGCCACTCGTCCTCTTGAAAGCATCCTTCAGCCGCTTCAGTTCCACATCAGTGACTACATTGACAAAAAGAAGGAGGGGGAGGAGAAAGAGGGAAGGAAGGAAACAAAACCATTAAAACAGGTGGTTAGACATGCTCTGGGCATTAAAAGATAAACGTCTGTCTTCAGACAGTCAAACATCTGAGGACTGATGCTGCTCTGTCCCAAGCAACGGAAGGTGACTTATGACTGAAGGCTGTGGTTGCACATTATTTTAGTTTAGTGAAGGGGAAACAAGCAAACCCTGAACAAGAACCACAAGCATGCCCTTCAGTCCACATGTACAACACACACAAACTTCATTGGAGTCTTTAAGTTAAAAATGTATCTACCATTTAATCTGCTGATTGCCCTGGAATATAAAAGCTGCAACCATCAACATAGTCGGCCTTGCACTCTGCAGACAAACAGAAAGTGCAAACCTCCTATAGTGTTCTGTCCCCCTATAAATCAAAAATGGATGTAAAAAGAAAACGGGGGACTGTGTTTGTTTTTTACATGGAGTTGGTCTGCATACAACCGAATACGCAACAACATCCATTTCAAAAGCAGTCCACTCCCCGAGTCCCTGCTACCAAGTTATGCACAGTGCAAGATCAGGCATTTATTCGCTGCACCTTGTTTGTGTAATGGCCTGACCTGGCTGCTCCATCAGTCAAACGCAGGATCAATGACTATTCGTAACCTCAATGAACGCACGCACACACGCGCGCACACACACGCACACACACAATCATAAATTGCAGTCAGATAGTCTGAAATCAGAGCTATTGTAGAAACCATACATGTTTAATATATAAAGGCATAACACCAGTTCATCCCATACATAGCTACTTCACATCAAGTCCATGGCTGTGAGAGTCCTCACAGCCCATGTATGGATGATGATTAAATGTAGCTTGCTTGATAAAGCAAGGTTTGATCATTTGTTCAGCATGATACAGTTCTTTGGTACCGTTTTAGGTAAAACATTGAAAATAATGTAGAATATATAGGCTGCCAGAGGAGCTTTGGACTCACTGTGCACAAGACTCAATTGTGTTGCTTCAGAACACTTGGATGATACACCACAAAGTTAAGATACTTCAAATTCATGTTTTTCTTTTCAAACTAAAGGAAATCAGAGCATATTTAGATAGGTGCTACAACTGGAGTTGTGTAAAGGCAATGTCGGAAGGTTGCGCACCGGTGCATTATATTCCATGAAGGCCAGTTAAGAGTTAATAATAAACTAGTCATTTTCATAGCTCACTAGAGATGGGAGCAACATGAGCACAACGCTGCCGTAGTCGCTCACATGCAATAGAAGAAATTGGTATAGATATTTACTACTTCATAAGGCAACAAAGGGCCAACTACTGCTTGTTCACTGCTGAGAGCAGCCAGAGAGACATTAAAACATATTATCACAAGAATTGAACTCTATATACATGCTCTAGAAACCATAACACATGTATACACCTTCCCAATTTCAAGCCTTTGATCACAAGTGAATTGCACTATGCAAGCTAGTGGTGTCCGTCGTCCCTAAAAAGTTGCCAGCCACATGTCCTTTTCTTGGAATAATAAACACACACACATACTGGATTAAGAAGTGATAGCCAGCAACAACCCTATCCACAATCTCTATTATGTTTCAAAGCTGTGGAAAAAAACGGTTGCAGCTCAGCTTCAGGACCATCTAAAACACAACAACCTAGATGAGCTATATTCCAGTTAGGTCTCAGTCCAGCCCATAACACTGAAACAGCTATGGACAGGATCACATATGAGTTGGCAGATGATGCTGGCTTTTCCTTTTGGTGCCTCTGCATCTGGTCATTGCATTTAACCCTGTGACAATAACTGAGAAGATACCTTGTGTACATATGCAGTGTTTCCCCTAGGTTTACACCTTTGGGGTGGGGGGAGAGAGAGAGAGACTCCCACTCACGAATGGATTGTTGACCCCCCCCGTCAGCGGGGTGGCGCTGGAATCGCACTCGCGAACGGATTGTTGACAGGGGGGTAGCGCTAGAAACTTGATTTTCAGGCGGGCCGCTGGGTCACGTTGGGGTGGCGGGGCGCCCCGCCAACATAATGGTAGGGGAAACACTGCATATGTATTTATGTAACATTAATTAATTAGCAATAATAAAGGCACTCACTACCATTTGGCTACCACCAAAATAATAATTAGTTACCCATGTCTTCTTTCACCTGGTAATGGTTGGATGAGTAACACAAATTATATTTAGTTACTACACTCAATTTTAGGCTAAACAGAAATTCTGGAGAAAAAAAACATTTGGTTGTGTGTTTAGAAGTCATATGACATCATTAGCAAACAACCACACACACACACACACAGACCTTAATCACTGAGCATCAATGGAGCCATGCAGGGACGGAGAGCTCATTATCTATGAGTTAAGCCTGCACCCTAGTGAACCCAGGTCCAGAGCTTCTACACATTCAAGTTAATAGACTGTCTCACCCAGACTATCAGTCCTTGTTTCTGGCCAGTGACACATTGCAAACAGTCCCAATAAGTGCAGGTTCACTTAACAAAGATTAAACAACAGCATCTTGGATGTAGCACCTCTTCTCCCATAATTTTGTTTAGATTTAGCAGCTGGCGCAAAATGGCTAAAGGTGACATAACGTTTTCATATGAAAACCCACTACTCACCTCCCCCTTTAAAGACTGTTAGTGTTGAGATATTGTCAAGTTTCGATAGGGTCTGCTGCAATGTAAGTAGACCCTATCGAAAGGAAATAGGCTATAATATAAGAATGTTGGATGATGTTGTTGAATAATGTATATTTCTGTGGGGAATTTGACAAAGAAGAATCCCAAAACATTTCAGATAGATAGCCTTGGCAATATGCTGAGATATGAACCCTCTTTTCACCAAAATATTTGCCTATTCAGTACAATGAAAGACAAAATAATGTAATACTAGGGCTGCACAATTAATCAAATTGTAATCACGATCACGATTTTGGCCGCCAAGATTAAATTAACATGATCATCGGCAATATTGACATTTAAAATGCGAGCTCTGCTGCATATCAAATCAAGCACAAAGGGGTTACAGACAACAGAACAGAGAGCAAATGGTGATGAGTGAAACATAAATCAAATGTTGGGAGCAGAAGGTGAGGATAGATCTGTAATAGGGGTGGGCGGTATACCGGTATCATTGTTATCACCGGTGTGAACGTGCGTCACAATATGGATTTTTCAATACCGTCAACACCGGTATAAATCAATAATAGCCTAATTATCAAATACTTATGATGAATTTTATTTATATTTTGCTTCCAGGAAATACAGGTGACACAACCTTATTATAATTTTTATGTTGATGCAAAGATTTGCACATTAGCTGGAATGTAGCACAACATGGAAGCAAAAGCAGTGCTCTGTTAATTTAACTTTTGGTAAAAAAGTGTTGATACTATTTTATTTATATTTTCCTTCTAGGAGATGCACTGTGGTAAGGTGTAACACAACAATGGAAGTTAAAGCACCGTTATTGTTCTATTAAACATGAAAGTGCAATAAAAATATGTTTTCCCTAAAATGTATGAATAATCTGGATTAATAATCAGGATCTCAATATTGATCAAAATAATCATGATTATCATTTTGGCCATAATCGTGCAGCCCTATGTAATACTAATGAAAATTTAAAAAAGGCTGCGAACCAACCCAGTACATTTCAATGATATGATATGAAGAAAGTATCAGCCTTTGCCAACTGGTTGTTCTTGTGTTGACGTTTTACAAAAGGAAAGGCTCAGATTTGATTTCAATAGTTCACAGTGAATTGATAAGGATCTACAATCTTGATAGGAAGTCCATCATAATGTGACATGTCATATAGGCATGAATGTGTTAAATGGCATTGGCACAATCATATTGAGACACATCTTTAAATGTACTTTTCATTTTCTACATGGACAAGGGGGCCACGCTGTACTATAACTTACAGATATTTTCTGTAGTACTGCAAACATATGGACACACATATGGTTACATGATGCAATGCAACTAAATGACTGCTTTATACAGCTCCAACTCTGCATCCAATACAGCTGGGAAACAAAGGAACATGGTCATGTGACTGGTCAGTTATAATCTATAGTCTATGGTCTACAATTCCATGGTCTCTCTTATGTTGATTGACACGTGTCCTACTGCATTTGATTAAACATCTAAATATACAACTAGCATAAAACTGCTTGTATGTGAACTTGTTTTGTTTGGAATTATACTAAGATGCAACGGGGCATCACTTGCCTCTGTGATATGAGAAGGTACAGGTAGCGATGGCTAAATAGATTACATCAAACATGTTCTAGCAGCTTTCAATTCCGGTAGCCGCAGTTCAGCTGTCAGCAGGGCCATGCTGAACGTCCACCAATACATGACCGCCAGGTTAAACATTATTACAAAATAACAAAGTGCTAAACTACTGCACCGACACGTCGGTTAGGTGGTCCCTAATAACACGATCTATATATATATAAAATAATGAGATTCTACATCTCAAGGGGCTATCCTTGCAATACAATTCTTACACTATATATAACAAACCATTTAGCTGGTTTAGGCCTACATGTATGTTAATTCGATTTAAATAAACTACTCTGAATCTCAACAACAGATTATATGGTCAAGACCTCTGGATTTCAATACAGATAAAGTGCACTGATGTTATATAGATAGATAGATGTTTACCTCATCATCTAGAGACATATTTAACATAAACGCGCCTTTACGTTAATGAACAATAAGAATATAGGTGAAGTTGAAATCTATGAAGTGAAGACTGTCACCAGAAGCACGTCTGCAGTCTGAATCCCAGCTGAAGCTTCGCCCCGCAGGACGTGTCTGTCAGCTAGCTGTTAGCAGCCCGCTAGCAACAGGGACGTCAGCTAGCTGTGGCAGCTCGAGTTGTGCAGAGCTATGGTTTCAATGCGACGCGCATTTAAAAGCTATTGCTGGCAAAACTTGGAAAAAGGTCTGCATTGCGTGTTTGCTTTTAGTTTCAGCGAAGCCCACCTCTGGTCGTTAGCATTGCACTAGCGGGCTAGCTAGCGGGGCGAGCTAGCCGTAACAGACCGTCTCTTACCTCTCTTGACCGCCTCGTCGTACGACAGGAAGCCTATCCGTGACTCTTTGGCCCCCATGCTCCCTTCATGTCATGGCGGCGTGAGGAATATATATCCGTGGTCAGGTCGGTGGTCGAGGAGCGCCTGTTGCCTTATCCGTGTGTTGTGAACTCCGCTCTGTGTGAAGTGTGTAGGCGGTGAGTGTTGTTGCTGCCGCGAGACGCTCCTCCCGGCCAACGCCTCCACGCCGCGTCACGTGACCCCGCGAGCGGGTCGCTGGACGCGCGTCACAGAGGAGGGTCGTAAACACGGAGAAGGGGTCGTAAACACGCATCAGGTTCAGGAGCCTCGGGGTTAAGTGTGTTACCTACATAGTAGTAATAGGCTGATGTGGTTAATAGTGTAAAAGATAATCGTTTTAACGCTCAGTTCCAACATGTTAAACGACCACATTGATCGCGTCCCCAAAGAAGCACAACGGCAATCTCTAGTGGATCAAACCATGAGTGTATTATAACGATTTAAATGATAGCCATTCACCTATTTCTTTGGATCATTTTCTAAAAAGCCGTACTGTGCTTCGGATATTAGCTGTCATTAAAAAAAACATTAATACGTAATTGCTGATATTGTACTGATTCTGAAATGTGCGACATCCCAGTAAAAGTCAAGCTATACACAGTAATTTAAATTGACTAAATAATAAATACTAAATAATTTAATTAAAAAATATCCCTTATGTATTCACAACTACGGTAGGACTATTTTTTTAACAACGTGAGGGTAATGGGTCTGTGTACAAAGTTTATTTGTCTTTTCATTTCGTAGTCGCATAGCACCATCACTGACCACGGTTCACTAATACCAACTTAGCAGAAGGGACGAGGTCGGTGACGTCACCTTGTTTCATTATCCAAGTTGTACAATGAAGATAGAAAGAGGAAGTCGAGAGCTGGAAACAGACAGCGCGCCTTCAAAGTAAAAGCGGCCAATTTAAGGAGAGCTAAACTAAATAATAATAAATGAATACCCTAAATAAGGAACATCATTCCTAACTTATTTTACACACTTTGGAGATGAAACTATGTAAAAGAAGGCAGAGGAGGCGGAACCAGCCCCCGGGATTTTAAAGTAAACGCACCGACGGCCAGCTGGACCGCAGCCTATGGACCACAGTCTGAGTTACAATATGAGAACAGATATATATATCTATATATCTATATCATATATCATATATCATATATCTATATGATATATGATATAGATATATCATATATCATATATCATATATCTATATGATATATCATATATCATATATCATATAGATATATCATATATCATATATCATATATCATATATCATATATCTATATCTACAGCTGGACTGCAGCCTATGGACCACAGTCTGAGTTACAATGAGAACAGTCAGAACACATCATTCAGCATTATGTACAACCACTGTTTCTATATACTGTGGCAGGTCGTGACCCAACGTATAGTTCTCGGTTATTGTTTTAATTGTTGGCTAAGATGTCATCAAATAAAGTAATACAAAAATGTGAGGGCCTATGTCCATTATTACCTGCTTAAATTGGCTTAAAGCTGTCATACTAACCACCATTTGCCTTTTATTGTATATTTTATCTGGATGTATTGTTGTATGTAGGTGTGTTTCAGTGATGGTGATATTTAATAGCTGCCAAGTCTTCTTGAAAAAATGATTAATAGTTTTTGTAAAGTAAATGCACCCTTAAAATACTTCCAGAAAATAATCTTTATTATTGAAAACATGATTAATAAACATAGTTTGGCTACAAGTTTTCTTTGTAGTTTTCCAAACTACAAAAAATGCTCATATTTGGTACAATTTTAGACAGTCACAGTTGTCTTGCATACAGTAAGCTAAATAAAAAGTAGTAGTGATATCTCAATTTAAAAAAAATATAGCATTATAATGGCAGCATAAGGCACTATCACCATTGATTCCAATTCTAGTCAGCTGAGAAGCTGAGTTGACCCAGAAGATGGCTAGGGATAGGACTATTCCTAGAATGAGAATTCTCTGTGACACGTCCCCTCTACTGTTATATGGAAAAACACTCACCAGCTCTCTCTCTCTATATATAGCAACTAAATCAAACGCATCACGGGGTGGGGCTTACAAACATGTCACCTTTTTCACCTCCTATGAGTTTGCAGGTCTGCACAATGTTTGACTTACCTTGACACAGCAGATGTCAGATCCCTGAACACATTCAAATACTAGGGTTTATGATCTTGACTCAATTGGACATAAAGCATTTTAATTAATTCAATTAATGCATTTTTAAAAACGATTAAAGATGCTCAAAAGGTGATCAACACAAAAGCATGACAGATATTGTAGCGACTATCCTGACCAGCAATTAGCCACTCGGCTAGGTGCAGGAGAAGTAATGTCCAAACAATATTCACTGTTGGGTGATGTTCACGTTTAATAAAGAAATTCACTTCACAGCAAAACAGACCTTGTTGATGATATGCTTTCTGGTGTGGCTGCGCATGCTGTATGCTGAGCATACAGCATGCAAGCTGTAAGAATTGTGCAAAAGAATGTGCAGGGTCCAGTGGAGGCTAGGATAAGTAGGAATGGTTTGGGAGGTTATTTTCTTGACTGCCATGCAGGGCTGTGATGGAGAGCTGACAGTCAGTGACCCCTTTCAACAAAATGGATGACACTGTAGCCTCCCGGGCAGAAGTTGAACTAGACCAGCACCGGTTTGGAGAGTGTGATCTTCCCTTACAGGAAATTGGAGATGGAGCAGATGATGCGAGACACTAGGGTACAGAGAGAAGATAACAGATTAGCAGAAGTGACAGAGACATTCAAAGTTATTGTGCATAAGAAAAACAAATATCAAATATATCGCATGTAATAAAAATAAATTGTTTTGTTAAGTTTAAAGCAGATATCTTAAATAAAGACTGAGCAAATAAATGACTATGAGGTTAATCTTTCCTCTTTATGGTGTTTACATCCACAGATGACCAGTGTAGGAACTGTAGCTTTGGTTTTTACTTGTAACTAAAGTCCTCCAACCTTAGTGGACCAAACATCATTTGACCAATTAAAACAAACTTTAGTCATGACATACAGTATAATATTTGGTGTCAAACAGTTTTCAGTCATTGACTGTCCGACATCTGTGATCCCAGAGGACACTTATATCTCCCCTGGTGATTCTATGCCAGACCTGAACTGCAAACTGGACTTTTGCTTTTGATCTGATTTTTTCAGCTGAGGTCAGGTGAATGATAATGCCAGTTGACAACATCCCACTGCTGGGTCCTAAAAAGACTTCCTGGCTGCATTTGCTGTATATTTAGGATTTAGGATTGTTCTCCTCCTGCATTGTCCTAAAATTGGCAAGACTACTTGAAAAAAGGGGCTACAGTTGCTTCACTGTTCACCCAGTATGGATCTGAACACAAAACTATTTAAACCAAGTCAGCACTTTAGTTTCAGTCATTGTTTTATTTCAAATCAAATATGTTGGAGCCATAACAAGCTAAATGTGTCATTGTCTAAGTGATGGACTCTACTCTCTAATGTCACTTACCAGCTGCTAGTTCCCCCTGGCTGTTTCCCGGTTATCCTGGTGCAGTCATAGGGTGAGTTTATACATGGTGGATCCACCCACCTATCAAATAGGGACACATGACATGTATTATATTATTTACAACATTTTTGCAGCTTTACTTTGCAGTCTGCATGCACAAACACTTTGAAGTTGGCCATAGGTGCATTTACTTTGAAGGCGAGTTTTCTCTGTTTCCGGCTCTCGACTTCCTCTTTCTATCTTCATTGTACAACTTGGATAATAAAATAAGTTGATGCAGACATCTCTGCCTCGTCCCTTTTGCTAAGTTGGTATTAGATAAATGAACCGTGGTAGAGTGATAGTGCTTTTAGTGTCCTTCAGTCACACAATGAGAAACCAATAATGCATATTCTCTTTATGCGACTACGAATTGAAAAGACAAATAAACTTTGTACACAGACCTATATAGATATATATATCTGTTCTCATATATGTAACTCAGACTGTGGTCCATAGGCTGTGGTCAAGCTGAAATCCCTGTGGCTGGTTCTGCCTCCTCTACCTTCTTTTACATAGTTTGATCTCCAAAGTGTGTCAAATAAGTTATGAATTGTGTCCAATATTTAGGCTATTCATTTATTATTATTATTTAGTTTAGCGCTCCTTAAATTGACTGCTGCAGCCTACAGCAAAGTTTTACTTTGAAGGCAAGCTGTCTGTTTCCAGCTCTCAACTTCCTCATTCTATCTTCGTTGTACAACTTGGATAATGAACAACGTGAGGTCAACGACCTCGTCCCTTCTGCTAAATTGGTATTAGAGAAGTGTTGGTGCTTATATACAGTGGTGGACAAAGTACACAACTCCATTACTTGAGTCAAAGTACAGATACTCCTGGTCAAACATTACTCCAATACAAAATCAAAATGTTACTTGTTAAAGTATTGGAGTACTTGCTTTTAAAAATACTTAAGTATTAAAAAGTACATTTTCTTTTTAATTTCAACGCATTGTTGTATTGTTGCCACAATTACAGAACCTAATGACTCTGAAACAATTATTGAAATTGAAACACATTTTTGTAGGCAGTGATGAAGTTTGTGCACGGTAAACAGCAAACATTTAAAACGATATGAATCCTTCATTTCTACAAACTCAAACATGGACTTGAGATACGGCCATGGGAGCTCTGGTGAGGAATCGTCATCTTTACCTGCCGTAGCCATCATCACCACTGCCTAATTGATCTGTTCAGATGGGGCATTTTCCTGCCCGATCTGAGTAACGTTAGCTCTAGGTTCCACCATGGAGTAGCTGTCCGATCTGAGTAGCGCAAGGTACACGTACGGCAACACCACTTGGACAAACCACACGTAACAGCAGGAACACAGTTTATGTCCTATCGCATGAAAGAAAAGAAAATTAATCCGCTGACTTCAAAGCTACTTTAAAGTAACGAGTAATGGGAACCTTCATAGAAATGTAGTGGAGTCAAAAGTACAATATTTGTCTTTCAAATGTAGTGAAGTCATAAGTTTCCCAAAAAAATAATACTCCAGTAAAGTACAAATACTCAAAAAATGTACTTAAGTACAGTACTCAAGTATATTTACTTCGTTACTGTCCACCACTGCTAGTATGCACATACTTAAGACCCTAAATTACATAGTTAGAAGGTTATTGTGGATGTGGGTGTCCAGGGCCTTTAAAGCATCATTAAAGTTTGTTGGGTTGTGTAGTTACCTTGCCATGATGTAACTCAGAGATATTTTCAATAGTTGCTCTGTAGATTAAAAAAAAAAATTAAATAATCCAAAGTAATGTTTTTTTCTCTCCCCCATTGACTTGCATTGCACGGCGAAACAGGTCTCAAAGTCACACTTTTAGCACACAAACGAACGTAAACAAAGCAGATGCATAAAATAACAAAACCCGGTACAGTGTTTTTTCGTCTGTTTACAATGATTGGTAAAGGTACTATTTCCTTCATCCCCTTGCCATAGATATACTGAATACGTAAACCGTCTCTCCACCAATAAGCGTGTTTTTGTTTATTTCCGTAGCCTATCGGTCTTAATAACAAACACGGTGATTCGGTCTCGGAAGGTAACTACCGGATCATCCTAATTCAAATCAACACGAAGTTGACATTTTTATTTCCAAAAACCGCTGTACCAGATTTTGTTATTTGATGTTTGCATTCGTTTGTGTGCTGAAAGTGTGACTTTGAGACCTGTTTCGCCGTGCAATGCAAGTCATCGGAGGAGAAAACACAAAAAAAAACACTACTTTGGATTATCAAGTTTCAATCTACGGCGCAACTATTGAAGCCAATATTTGGAGTTGCATCATGGCAAGGTAACCTTGCCATGATGCAAACCTCTAACAAACTTTAATGATGCTTTAAGGTGTACAGAAGGGAAAATGTAACTTATCTATGAATAGTTAAACTGTGACAAATGAAATAAATACAGTCCATAGCTAAATTAGTGTTTTGTGTTCATGTCTTTTAGTTCCACTCAGAGATTAGTAAAGAGAATCTTATTTCATTTGTTTCCCCCTGCTTGTGTGTTCAGGAGACACTCTTGAACTCTGCCTGGGGCATGTTGCATAACAAGACCAAGATAGACCTGGAGAACAAGCTCAACTGCTGCGGCCTGCTCAACGATACTGCCACCCAGAAGATACAGTATGAATTGGACGTGCTGACCTGCAATGCTGTAAGCTTTGACCTATACCAGGCACTCTTTATGGTTGTCCCTCAAAATATTAAGGCCAGGGAATTTTTTCACAATTGTACACAAGGGCTAGCCTGGGAACCAGATGAATCTGCAAGCTTGTGCTTTATTTGCTCTCGTCCCCCTCCTGTTCAGACAGATTTCCAGCCCACCTGGCCCGGGTCAGGCCAATCACAACCGTTTATCTAATATGGGGTGGGTTTGATACGATGACTGTACAGAGGAGCGCCTTTGAGCCATTTTCGTAAACAAACCTGCCGCTGATGTGGAACGGTCTGTTGAATCCACTATCGCGACACTATTAAACAAACTGGACGGTATATTTTCTCTAAAAGAACAACTGCACTTAAAGCTTTCGTTGATAAGAAAGTCTTCCGACAGGATTTAATGAGGAGGTGAAGATGGGGCACAGTGAAAACCCAGTGGCTCTTGTTGTTTCTCCGTTGGGCACTCTCGTGGAGGAACAGATCAGGGAATGGTTGTAGGTCTATCCAATTGTGTCCAGAGGCATTTTGGTCTGCGTCTGTTGATAATGCCCCTTGGAAATCGAGAGGTTCTAGACTAATACGCATTTGCAAATTGGTCTGGCTATGTCAGGCTACACAAAGGCCCTCCATTTCTGTAAATAACACTCTTTGGAAATAAGGACTGTTTGTAATCAAATCAATGTTATCAAATGTGCATTGACTTACGTTTGAGTCTTCAACAGTTACAATATGATTATGAAATCAACATCAACTCTAAATATTGAATATAGTGCATTTCTAGCTCCCAAAAAAGCTTTGTGACAGAAGGTCAGGTGATCTGTTTCAGGATATGAAATGTTTTTGTTTTGTTGTTTATTTCTCTCAAAATACACATGTACCTTTTAATAGTAATTTTATTGCCATCGACATGTACCTGTTGTGACAGTCCCCAGATCACTGAATACTGAATAGGTTTCTGTTGTATCATCCACACAGCCATGTAAGCAAACCTTGCCCTGCTACTCGTGCGGGTCCCAGATGCTGACTCATGCCAACGAAGTGCTCAAGATCCTGGGAGGGGTCGGGCTCTTCTTCAGCTTCACCGAGGTAAACTTCAGGGCTAACCTTCTACCTACCACGCAGCAGCACCTCAGTGTTGCCATTCATTTGCCTAGCAATCAATCTTCCTGTCAGCCTCATATTCGTGTGTGTGTGTGTGTGTGTGTGTATATATAATGTGTACAGTTGTGTTCAAAATAATAGCAGTGTGATTAAAAAAGTGAGTAAAGCTCAAAATCCTTATGATAGCTTTTATTTCCATACATGCAACTGCATTGGGAACACTGCACATTCTATTCCAAAGTTTGTCAGACGACCCCCAAACACTGAATTCAAGCCACAGTACACTATGAAGACAGTGAAGCATAGTGGCGCAAGCATCATGATATGAGGATGTTTCTCATACTATGGTGTCGGGCCTATTTATCGCATACCAGGGATCATGGATCAGTTTGGATACATCAAAATACTTGAAGAGGTCATGTTGCCTTATGCCGAAGAGGAAATGCCCTTGAAATGGGTGTTTCAACAAGACAACGACCCTAAACGCACCAGTAAGCGAGCAGCATCTTGGTTCCAGACCAACAAGATTAACGTTATGGAGTGGCCAGCCCAATCCCCGGACCTTAATCCAATAGAAAACTTGTGGGGTGACATCAAAAATGCTGTTTCTGAGGCAAAACCAAGAAATGCAGAGGAATTGTGGAATGTAGTCCAATCGTCCTGGGCTGGAATACCTGGGGCCTCATTTATAAAGCTCACATACGCCAAAAAGAATGCGTACGGCACTCCTACGCAAATGTAACGATTTATAAAAACGACACTTGACGGGAGAATTGCGTAGAATGTGACTATCTCTACGGTACCTGTCACCCATGCGTACGCCAATTCTGGCGAAATGAGAAACAGCGAACCTAATGGCAAAAGCGTGAAACCAGAGGAACACGAGAACATGCTATACATTTTAAGGATTGTCAGCCAGAGAGCGCAAAAAAGAATGATGCATTTATTGTAATGATTATAATAGCCTAGTCCGTATTTCTTGATTTAGTAATCAGGAATCGTCTTCTCTACCCATACATAACACGCCCTCCTGCGTACCTTTTGGAACTTGCGGACAGTCGCAAGCTTTGGCACGCGAATCCTACTCCAGGTTTTATAAATGAGGCCCCTGTTCACAGGTGGTAGAAGTTGGTCGACTCCATGCAACACAGATGTGCAGCAGTTCTCAGAAACAGAGGTTATACAACTAAATATTAGTTCAATGATTCACAGGAAAGCTAAATCTTCAAGCATTTTTCAGTTCATACAGTAAATGTTTGAGTTTGTAAAGAAAAATGCAGATACTGCTTTTTTTTAAACAGCCTAATATTCCTTTTTCTTCACTTTCTGTAAAGTAATAAGAAATTGGATACATTTTTCTTCATGTTTTGATTTGGAATAGAATGTGCAGTGTTCCCAATACATTTGCGTGTATGGAAATAAAAGCTATTATAAGGATTTTGAGCTTTACTCACTTTTTTTAATCACACTGCTATTATTTTGAAT
>OMKN01081357.1:3532-28059 GCA_900302345.1 Melanonus zugmayeri
GAAGCCTGGCTTTTGTGTTAGAGGTTTCACACATCAGTGACACAGTTCCTTCAGGTTTCAGACGGTCTCCTCCATAAGCTACCAGCACTGTGTTCGTAGGCTGTAGCTGAATACGGACTGCAATTCTTTCAGTAATGGACAGGGGTAGCACGTTTGCCTCTGCTCCTTTGTTGAGCTTGAATTTGACCGCCACATTTCTAATGCTGGCCATTGTGTACCACACATTGTCTTTATGTTCAGTAACATCATTTACCTCTACACATGAAACCTATAAACAGTGAGTCAACATCACTTTCCACGGTTTGTCCCCATTCTGCTGCTTGGGGTGCCAAATCTGCTGCCTGGTATGCCACGTCTGCTGCCTGGTGTGCCACACATCTTTGCAAAATGGTTATGCTTACTACATTTGTGGCATACAGCTCCAAAAGCAGGGCACTGGCACGGTTCATGTGTTTTCCCACATTTTCTGCATTGTGCAATTTGCGCTCCATCTCTTCTTATCTTTGTAAAACTTCCCATTTTCTGTTTTGCAGCTTTGCTTAGAGCTTGCACAGGAGTTTCCTTCACAGTATGCACTATTCCCATTGCTTGTGTCTGATTCTTTGCTGCTTATGTGGCTCTGCATCTACTACTCTGTTAAGGGATATATCTGTCTCTCTGAGTAATCTTTCTTTCAGACGAGCGTCTTTCAAACTAAACACCAATTTATCCCATATCAGGGTTACACAGGCAAGAGCAATCAAACAATGAACATGCCATAATACATAGTATAGTACTCTTAATTGAACCTAGAGTATATCAAGTATATCACAATTTTCACATAACCTCACCTCATCAAGTTTCTGTTTGAATCTACCTCTAAACAATGCATAGTCTACCATGAGATTGCCACTGTCCAAGGTGCTGATTCACTTAGTACAGCCATCACCAAGAACTGTGATTGATTGATTGATTAAGATGCGTGCCAGAACATTAATGGTAAATTATGATATCATGAACACTTGTTCATGATTGTCTTGCCATTCGTTTACTTCCACCCCCAAGGAACAGGGTGAGATAGGCCTAGGCACAGAGGCCTACAGAGTTTATATAAAAATATTGAGCATTTTGAGATATCACAACAACACAACACAACACGTTGTGTAGCCTACATTGGTGCACTGTGTGCAAACTGATGTCTGCATTGAACCCATAGACTGTATAAAATAATTGAACCACTATTTGGGTAGTAGTTAGACTACTCTACTTCAATGTTGTGCATTGGACGAATGGCCACAAGAGGGCAGTATAAAACAGCTAAACGGCTTCCATGGTACAGCGTCTCTAAATTGTCTGTTGGTCTTTGTATAGAATAGCCTATTGGTCATCTGATTCATCAGACTCTAGGATTTGCTACCAACATTGACAAATGTGTGAAAAATTGCATGGAAATTCGATTCTTTTTTTGGGATCAACAATTTTTATTTTCGAAAATACAGAATACAATATGAATAATAGAAAAAAAAAGAATGAATAATAGAAAAAAAAGAAACTGAGGCATTAATAAATAAAAATAAGAGACAGATATTCCCAAGCAGAAATCAAATAATAGACTGAAAAGAAAAGAGAAACAGACCAAAAAAACATGTACAACCATCCATTTTTGCTAACCACAAAAGCTGGCCCGCACCCAGCCTGATGTTATTGGGTATGGGGGATTGTGGGAAGCGGTTGAGCCCTCCTTTTAAGGTATTCCCTTATGGATACAGCTATGCTTGACCATGCCTGCACAGTGGCAGGCTTGGCTTTATTGAGTCGAGCCGTTGTACACTTAAGAGACACTATACTCTGGTAGGATGCCATCCAGCATTGAATCAAAGAGAGACTGGGATTAAACCACCGTGACAGTCTTTTCTGCTGCTCTAAGGCCTGCCAGCAATAGCCTGTGCTGATTTAAGTTGAGAGATAAAGACAAGTCGTTATTGAGCAGACAAAGGCCGGGGTCAGTGTTGAATAATTATACATTTTGAAATTATATTATGCTATGTGTTTACTGATTAAATCCACACACATATCTACCTTCTTAATAATACACATAATACACAGGGGAGTAAAAGGTAATATAGAATGAATACGCAGTAATGACTCACACATACGGGATATATTATAATCACGTCACGTCCTGTGACCATACACAGAGGATTCTGGGTAATGCAGTTCTTAACAAACAACACATATTTCTGTGGTGTGACTCCGCCTCCCTTGCACTTCGGCCAATGGGAAACGTAGTGGGAAGTACCATGGAAACCCCTCCCCTTAGGTTTAAATAGTGAAACATACACAATTCTCACTCTCTCTTCTACGCTGGACAATGTAGTTAGGCTGCTGAGAGCCGCGGTGCACTGCGTTTTTTATTTTCATAGTACCCTCCTTTTTGCCTTAGAACTATCCAGTGTTAAATTAAATAAAGTCCGGTTAAATATACTATCGTCTCCTGATTCGAAGATTCTTTTAAAATGCAACATCAGGCAATATTGTAAAACCTAATAACTCCATCAGTGTTGACATAACCCGAGACCAAAAATCTCTGATCAATGAACATATCCAAAACATATGCATTGTTGTGCCCGGCACCTGAGCCTGGCAGTGAGCGCAATTAAGACTAGCAACTAGTTTCATCTTAAAACATTTGATAGGTGTAGCATACGCTCTGTGAATCATCTTGAAGTGTTTGAGTTGATATGCAAGATATTTGGAGGTATTACTTAAGTTGGACCATATCGTATTTCAATCTGGCTCCGACCGACGTCTGGTCTCTCCAAACATGCAATGGTCTAATTTGTAAAGCATAATAGTAGAAATTAAGGTTCAGGACAGCTAATCCTCCAGTAAGTTTGCTTCTGTGTAAGGTTGTAAGATTCATGCACGATTGATTCTGCACGCTTTCCTCCCCAGATGAATTGTGATATGAGGGAGTGCATTTCCATGATAAATGTGGGTGGTGGAGCTAGGGGGATCATAAAAAAAATATATCAATCCGAGGCAAAACGTTCATTTTGACTGTTGTAACTCTACCTTGTAATTAAACATAGAGAAAACCCCATCTCTTTAGATCTTCCTCTGTCTTCTTTTTCATGCCCAGATAAGTTTTGTTAAGACGGGTAAATCTCTATGCCAAGGTACGTAAAGGATGTAGAAATTGGGATGTCATCCGTTAAGTTGGCATTTTTTTGCAGCTGCATCCAGTGGGAGAAGGGCAGATTTGGTCCAGTTGATCTTGAGACCATCTGCCATCTCTCTGAATAGATCAAAGAGTTTTAGGACCTGTGGTAGTGATGTCTGAATATTGGATAAAAAAAGTCATCTGCGTATAATGAAATGTAATGTCTAGATTGGTCTATGGATATGGGAGATATTGTGTCACTTTCTCTAGAGAATATTGGTGTTAACTTCCGAAAATGCTTCCCTCTACACCTTCTCTACTCTCTCTATCTCTTTCTCTAATTCAGAAAACCGTTTATGTGCCTCTTATGAAGCACTTGGCTGCTTCCCATAATGTCTGAGGGTTATCACAAGACTCACAATTGAGTTCTGAGTTGTGTTTTCATTTGTGATAGGAAATCTGCATTGCTAAGTAAAGAGTCATTGAATCTGGGGGTGATCACTGAACAGTGTCATCACTGAAGTGCATGATACGGGGGCATGATCAGAGATTAATATAGGGAGCATGTTAATATTGGGTACATTATTTATAAGAGAAGGGCTGACAAATATATAGTAAATTCTGGAGGAGGTGTTATGGCAACCAGAATGAAAGGAGTAAGCTTTGTTGTTGTGAATGCGCCAGATGTCTTAAATGCCCTGCACACCCAAATCCACAAAAACCTTCTAACTATGTAATTTAGGGTCTTATGTACATACTAGTAAGCATCTAAATAGTATTAGACATTAGTTTCAATCCATGTCTGAAATATTGTCATTTATGTTTTTTACTCTTTCCTGATTTTGGGTTTGAATTGGGCGGGATTATGCTCGTGAACCAATCGTAGCCACTGGGCTTTTCCCTCTTCGCTCGCCGCTACTAGGGGAATCCTGGTTAGTTTCTTTTCCTCCGCTTACTGATATGCTTAAGTTCAGCGGGTCATCTAGTCTGATCTGAGGTTGTATTCGAGAGTTGATTGTTGCGTGGCTCCCCCAGGAGGAAGGCTCATGGTGTTTGCCTCGGGGAAAAGCTCGGGTGTTTGAGAAGAAGCGTCCCACCGGGACACGCCCGCCGTCTCTCGCTTGCCCGCATCCGCCACCGATCGAGAGACCTCGACACGTGGCGGGAGACGTGGACAGCGTGACAGAGACACGAGGTCGTCCACTGGCTGCCGTGCCCCGACAGTGCCTAGCGAGGCTCCCGGGGGGGATGAAGGGGGCTCCTGGCCGCACGACTAGACACGCCCTGAGGCGGCTCGGTTCGTCCAAATAGCAAAGCATTTTGTAACTCACCATTCAGTGACCAATTCAAATGAATTGTTTTGAGGCTTCTGCCTCATCCTCTGATGAATCAGACGGCTCAAACATATACAGCTGGACTACACCGACTGCAGCATGCGCCATGTCATGGAAATGAGAGATCGTTTGACATAGGCGGAGCCAGGGAGAAGTCAATCAAAATGGGATCTGACACGCCCACATGTTATTGGCAAAATCTCAACGGCAAAATGAGTAGCTTTCTTGATCTAGGTTTTCTAATATTTATGAACGAGTTTCACTCCGATTTGTGGATGCTTAATGAGACGCCCAACTATGATATATATGCATTTTTATTATTTCAAGCCAGGTGTCCAGGGCTTTAAAGGGACGTTGACAAAACCCAGGCATCATCGTAGGACAAACACACTAACTATGGGTCTGCTACTATGTACCAGGACCTGGTACATAGGAGCAGACCCATAATTAGTGTTATGAGCGACGCGTGTTTGTCCCACGATGACACCTCTGAAAAGGTTAGAGCATTCTTTTCTCGCTTCTTTTACTATAAAGATAGTGTTTACTAGGGCTGTGCGTAAGAATCCGCTATGAATGTGGTATCCATAACTGCATGTTTTTCTGCTGACCGCAATGTTATTCTTCTAGGCGCAGCCGTTACAGTGTGGCAGTTAGTGAAAGAGAGACAACACCAGTTGGAGAAATGGAACAAAAAGCTGAAGAAGTAATCATGACATTTTATAACTGTTGTTTTTACTATTGAATGCTTTAAACACTTAAAGCAGAGGGACCACAGCAGCACCAGCTAAAATGTTTTTCTACTTTTTTGAATGTACACACAATGTGAATGTAATGTGAACTGAAATCAGAGTACCGGTACCTGTATAGCTGGATTCATAACAAGACAAACAAAACACACTTCCACCAAGATATTTATTGCAGAGAATGTATATTAAAAAAAAAAATTCCTCCTCCCGATAATACCAACAGTGACATTATAAGCCGAGGTGATTGCAAAAGCCTTAAGTGTCTCCACATGCTATTATCACACAAAAAAGAGACACCTTCAGTCAGTCTTTGTTGCTTTACCAATAGTAGTGTTAAAGGCCAGGTAAACATTGACATGAAACATCAACCACAGCAGCAGGCGGGGGATTTGGTGAAATACTGTAAGTGTCAGATATTTGAAGAATTTGGCACCCATTTGAAGAATAAAGAGAATTTTGTATGTTTGGTTGCAGTCACTGAGGTTTTTATTGTACGGGTTCCTAGAGCAGTACAGAGTGCTGCATGATGTCTTTGCTTATTCTACAGGGAATGCTTTTGATGGCCAAGACCACCTACTCCTCTTCTGTTAGATTTCTAGTAGGATGCTGTGGTCGACTACCAGCCGTAAGCCCGGGTCCAAATGCCCTTCTTCCTGAATTCTGCACATGACCTCAGGGCTTGTAACGCAGCTACAAGCAGGTAGAGATGGAAAGACATTTAGTTTTTCAAAAACTGATCCGGAATAGTGAATACATGACCTTTTTTCTGTTTGATTAAACTACGAAAAGTTGTGAATGAAACACACACTGTATACAGATGATCTACTATTAACATGGATATAAAGGATGGAAAGAATATCATTAGGTTATTGAGCAAGGAGCATATACATTTATTTGTTAATTATTCCATATCAATTAAAAACTTGTAGGACTCGGTTCTCACCTTTGGCAATTGTGATGGATTCTGTTGACAGTCCCTGCTCGGGGCCTTCTGCAATGCTGAGAAGCCAGTCTAGGAACTGACACACACACGCACACATTCCATATTCAGAAATGACGAGTCTCGAGCCATCAGTTTCTCTGGGCCGGTTGGCAATTTGCAAATCCAACTAAACACTATGTCGAGTGCTGTAGCAGACATTCGACCAATGTGGTGTTGCTGTTCTGACGTCTGCTGTGAGTCGTGATAGCCTTAAAGATGCAAGGTAATGAAAAAACGGTTAAAAACTGTCTTTTTAACCGTTTTAGGTCACTTCCCTGGTCATATTGGGCACCTATCTAACAATATATGCAAAAAAACCTACAAAAAAAAGATCTTCCAGTAAAACAAAATATGACGTATGCCTACTGTGCACAGTAGCTTGCTATTTTTGTGCTGAGGTCCTGACCATTTCAACCAATCAGCATGTACAGACAGGTAGTAGGCGGGTAGCGAAGAAGATATTCATTAGCCCACTAGCTATCATATCAGCAGCATGTATGCTATGACACGGCCACTTTTCAACGACCGAATCAAATTGCTCCCAACATTATGTCCCGGGTCCCGCCCAATATCACGAGGCCATCGGCTCTTCCGAGATCTGGCCCGTTTCAACTGGAAATACGTCACACTAAGGCAGATCTATGTTCCAGAATTGCCACTTCTGCTCGACATTAATGCTCCACATTTGCCTTCCGTATCGACTATGGAGTGTGTGTGGTTGATGGCTGGTTTAAGCAGCCTCACCTGGCCTGAGTCAGGCCAGGTGATTAGACTGGGTGAGGCTGTACACCTGTGCTGCATCTTGTAATCAAGGCCCACAGGTTAAACCAGCCACCACACACACTCAAGAGAGAGTGCTAAACATGTCAAGCAATGTACCATCTGCTCTACCAACAAACCATTCTGCTACTGTACAATAAAGCGGTTTACATCGTCCTTTCATCGGAGGAGCCCTGGAAAAGCCACTTTCACTTTCACTTGTGTGTGTGGTGATGGCTGGTTTAACCTGTGGGCCTTGATTACAAGATGCACCACAGGTGTGCAGCCTCACCCAGCCCCAGAGTCTAATCAGTCGGTCGGGCCAGGTGAGGCTGCTTAAACCAGCCACCAACCACACACACACTCCACAATGACCTTCGCTGCTGTTGCTTGTACCCGGTTAAGACAATCACTACCTCCGCGTATACAGGTCCATTAGTGCAAAAACATAATATTGATACTACACACTTGAGACTGAAAATAGAGCAATGGGAAAATATAGAGTGCAAAAGAGTGGGCTAAATGGAGTGTAAAAACACAGCACTCCTTGTTTTTACACTGTACAGCAATAGCAATAACTTCAAACCCAAGTTAACCTACTGGTTCAAGGCCCAATGGCAGTAGGGATAACATCGATTGTGCATTATGTTGCATTATGTGAACTGTAGCAGTTCACAGACAGTGTAGCACGGTTGCTAACCTTCTGTGACTGGCCGCTCCAGGGCTCTTTATCCAACAGCTGCTTCAGACTGTGGGGCAGGACGCCCAGGCAGATGGGCAGCGCGCGTTCGGCCAGCCGCTCCTCACCGTAGAGGGCGTGGGAAAGGCCCGGTAGCTGTGGCAACCACCTGGGCCTGACGCCGAGCAGCAGGGGCATGGCATGGTCGCCCCACGATACCACAGCGCCAGCGAACACCTGCAGCAGGAAGTCGGTGGCCTGCGATGGTTGACGAGGGTGGTGGGCGAGATGCCGGTTTGTGATTGTCGTTAAAGAGGTTTAAAGAGAAAGTATTAGTACAGGATTGCAGCTTCGACACTCGCAGGAGCGGATTCATAGAGTTGCAATCAATGAGTTGTGTGTGCACTTTTATCAAAATTAAAGATTTAATTTGAATCGAAATGTATTCAAATGAATTACACAGGCACAAATATTGATTGCGTTTGTTGACACTGTACTGTGCAAGTTTGCAGTTGTTTATGTATTATTCTCAAATTAATTTACAAATGAAGTTGGAGAATGGAGAAATGGGAGAATTAAGTTGAATGAAGTTAGAGATTTGCAAACCTATTATCAGATTTACAAATCTTTCCTGTAGCTACAAATACCAACCTACAAGTTCACAAAATCTTAAGTACAACTCCAAATACGTCTTTTCAGTTACAAAAATTCTCCTTTGGAGTGTTTTCTATCACAGTTGCTAGTACTCATGGACAAAATGCAGAGAGACTACAGACTGCACTGTCCAAATAAAGGGCAGCCTCTGAAGCATTGCTAGGGTTAGGCTCAGAATTGGTAACTTGGTCAGTTATTTTCCCCGCCCTTTTCCCACCTACATACCGAACCAACAAGCTCTGCTGGTCATGCCGGCCGCAAGGGGAAATACCACAAACGATGTTGTGTTTTTATGGCCCAGGAGGAACGTACCAGTTTGGTGTTTGTGCATTCGATGGAGGTGGTGCTGTAGGCAACGTTTCGGATGTGTCCCATCAGCTCCAGTAGCCACTCCATTCGCTTAGAGACCCCTTTGGGAAGCAGGAATGACAAACCAGAAGGCTTGTTTACAATGTGTTCCAAGATTAAGGCTGAGATTATGAGTCAAAGTATAGCACGGTATTGGGTATAGCACATGACTCTCTGATGCTTCTGTGTGTGTGTGTGTGTGTGTGTGATTAACACTCCCGAGGCTTGTGTGTGCGGTGGTGGGAGACTGGAAGCTAGCGACCCGTGGTGTCTGACCTGTGTTAGGGCTGGGGGCCAGGCGACACTGGTAGAAGGTCTGGAGGAGGAGCCAGCCCACCCTGGGGCCCGGCCAGCCTCGGAGCAGGGCGCTGATGACGTCGTTGAGAGAGAGCAGGGGGAGCCGGCCCTGGGAGGTGAGGTAGGCCAGCATGAAGCAGCTCTTCTCCATGTCCGCCTGAAGGAGAGAAGCAGAGAGGCAGCTGGCCAATCAGAGGAGTGGGTGATGATGTCATGGTGGCATCATGCCAACTCTGCTAAATCAATATGCATTTTATTATGTGGAGTTCAAACTAGATCTATATTTATATAATATATATATAAATAATATATAATTAATCTAAAATATATAAATCTAAAATATATAAATCTAAAATGTTTTTCTTTTCCAATAAAACAAAAAGCAGAAAAACAAGATGGTAGATGGACTTCCATTGGTGTTTGAAAAGATATTTAAAGATATTTTAAGTTATTTCAGATTGTATCCACTCATGTATATGTTGGAAATAATACCAACATAGAATAGCGCCATCATTAACTAAATTAAAAGTTGTCAGCGCAGACCTACCTCTGTAACGCAAACGACGCGTTCGATCTCTGTATCTGACAACTCGGACAGACATTTGGCGATCTCCACGTACAGGTCCACTTCGTCATCCTAATACGAACCAGTTGTTAGCCAAAAGAAAAACTCCCAACATAAGCAAGACGTGAATAATAAGCATTTTGATCACAGGTGTAACAGTAGAGGCAAAAACAGGTGTAGTTCATTAAGTTAATGAGCTACTGTAGGCGTGGCAGTGCCCATAATTAACATGAGACACACCTGTGTTCTCCCCTACTATTACAGGCATATTGCACCATTTCATCATCAGGATGGTTCATCTGTTTTTTGAGTTGTTGCAACCAAATCAGTGTGCGTGTGTGTTTTTGCATTTATTCACCATATGCACTAGCACTTGTAATGACCAAATAATGACCACGTAAGGGTAGATTTTTGACTAGATTTTTGAAGTTTCCTCGAAAATATAAATAGAAAAATAGAATTTATTTTCACACAAACACCTCTCTCTCCACCCTAGGCAGGGTAGGTAGCGTCATGAGTACGCTACATGACGCTACGGGTACATGAAAACATCATCATCACCAACTATTTTTTTTCTCCCAACCACTAGTTGGCGACAAAAGGCCTAGCATGTCGCTCCCCTTTGGGGTGTGTGTGTGTGTGTGTGTGTATGTGCGTATGTATGTGCGTGTATGTGCATATGTATGTGCATGTCCGTATGTATGTATGTGTGTATGTGTGTGTGTGTGTGTGTGTGTGTGTGTGTGTGTATGTGCGCTATATCCCACCTGTATGTGGCCGGGCAGGCTGCTGTAGATCTTCTCAGCGGTGGAGCAGAGGAGGGTCCAGCAGTGCTTGGGGGGATTGGGGAGGCTCATGGCCAGGCCCAGCCCCCGCAGCACGGCCAGGCGGAGGAGGGGGAGGAGGGTCTTTCCCCCTGTCCCCCCGGCTCCTGCCTCTTCCTCTTCCACTGCCCCCTTGAAGCGCTGCACGGCCAGGCTCTCCACGTACGCCTGCAGCTTGTCCTCCGACACGTGTTTCATCCAGGTGCCCAGCATCTCGTACAGCTGGGCCTGGGTGGGGTACTGCGTGGTGGGGGTGGAGAGAGAGGGGAAGGGGATGAGCTGGAGATGGGGATTTGTTCGAACAACGCAGTTTTAATTGTTCAAAGAGTGAGTGACACGTCGCGAGTGACATGTTCACACAATAACAATATTATAATATGAAACAAATACAAACATTGGATTGAAATAGTCAATATTTTATGCTTTTCCTACTTCTTATTTTCTATTTTTACTAATGCAAATGTGATGATTACGACAAATATATTAAAAAAGCAATCAATATTTTATACCTTTTTCTATTTTTACCATGCAAACATACCATGCAAACAAGTAGATATTGAAACATGAAAGGCTGACAGCATTAATAATCACCAATCAATCAGTAATAATCAGGGAGGTCAAGAGTAATGTAATAATGAAGTTTTGCTGTTATACTATATATCGTTACATAATATTACAAACAATGAATACAATACATAAACTAGGGCTCATCTTACACTGAGGCAGTGCACCAGCGGGGGGGACAGCCACGTGCCCAGGAACAGCGCTGCACTCTGGGACGACTGAGCCTGGGATGCTGCCAGCACCATGCACTGATGCTGGACGTCTTCTCCTGGTGAGAGAGAGGAGACAAAAAAACATCACAATCTTCAGAATCTGAGTGGATTTGGATTTGTAATGTACTGCATGTGACTTGGTTCAGTTAAAAAATAATTCAAATAAAAAGCATTAAAAAAGGGTTTGATATTGGCTTACAGATCACAAAAAAGCTCATACATTGGCTTTTTATTTTTGTATCTTGAAAAATATTTGTATCTTTTTTGTTTTCTTCTACGGGTACAGCTGTGGCACCCTTATTTCCGGTCGGGGATCAATAAAGTATTATCTTATCTTATAATTCCTCTCTCTTACTGAATTTGAGCCTCATAAGAGGGGACAGTATCGTGCTCCAGTTGACAGGAGGGTATTGGTAGCTCGCTCCAACCGAGGCCAGCGACGCAAGCGCTGTTTTCACTAGCATGGGATGGAACACGTCTGGACCTGGAGGTACAGGAGAGAGAAGTGAAGAAGAAGAAAAGGAACCTCCATTTTGTGTATATGTATGTGTATACATATACATCTTTGGCGGAAATATTGGTAGTACCTCTGAATTCACTACAATACTTGAACACAACTTGTTTGCAATAACTTAATTCACTATATTATATGATTATTATATATGATGCATTTATTATAGTCGACTTACAATAACTGGAAGTAACTCAACACTATAAAAAGGTTATTGAGAAACAGCAATCAATAACCAGTTTTTCCTTTTTTTTTTTAAAGATCCTGTCTTATGTACATAAGCATCTAAATAGTATTAGACATTAGTCTAAATCCATGTCTGAAATATTGTCATTTACATTTTTTACTGTTTCCTGATTTGGGGTTTGAATTGGGCGGGATTATGCTCGAAACTGATCTGAGGTCGTATTCATGTGTTGATTGTTGCGTGGCTCCCCACCGCCGGGCAGTGGCAGGAAGGCTCACGGTGTTTGCCTCGGGGAAGAGCTCATTGTTTGAGCCATGTGATTCATCATGGATGGAGGATGAGGCAGATGCCTCAAAACAATTCATTTGAATTGGTCACTGAATGGTGAGTTACAAAATGCTTTGCTATCTGGATGAACCGAGTCGCCTCAGGGCGCGTCTCGACGGCCAGGAGCCCCCTCCATCCCCCCGGGAGCCTCGCTAGGTGCCGTCGGGGCACAGCAGCCGGTGGACGACCTCGTGTCTCCGTCACACTGTCCGCGTCTCCACGCGCCCTGAGGCGACTTGGCTCGGTTCGTCCGGATAGCAAAGCATTTTGTAACTCGCTGTACATTTCAGCACAAAGAAACAATTTTAAAAAGGTCCGGCTCAGTTGTCAAATTAAAGAATGACGTCATCCTCTGCGATAGATGTGACTCAGGGAAGCACAAACCACCATAATGGGAACAAATACAATCAATCGTAATTGCTACGTAGAGAATTAGCTGAGACGCAAAGAGGCAGATTGAGCGAGCAAAGGTGAAAGAGGTGGGAGAGTTGGAACAACTGCGATTTTCTATGATTGGTTCGTGGATCTCGTCTCTTCTATGATTGGTTTATAGTTTTGATGTGATTGGTTCGTCACTTATTACGAAATAAGTGATGAGAATAATCCCGCCCAATTCAAATCCAAAATCAGGAACGAGTAAAAAACGTAAATTACAATATTTCAGACATGGATTGAAACTAATGTCTAATACTAATGTAGGTGCTTACTAGTATGTACATAAGACCCTAAATTACATAGTTAGAAGGTTTTGGTGGATTTGGGTGTCCAGTCACTTTAAAGGACAAATTTGCCGCTTTTCAACATCATCCATCCACATTAGGGATATAGTGTGAAAAATGCCTGCAGTTGTTGCCGATGCTCTCTGGGGCGCAGCTCAGCGCAGATGCAAAATCTTCATTTGATGGATACATGATACAGTTTTCAACAACAACAAAAAAGCGGCAAAGTTCCCCTTTAACGCCACCATAGCAGGATTGTATTACACATAGAAAACCACAACAGAGAGACAATCTCCAAACCTTTCTTCCCTGCCTGGGTGAGGAAGTCCCCAGTGGCACGGAGGACACTGTTCTCCGGGAGATAAGCAAAGTCCTGGGGCACTAGAGGGACCAGGTGAAGAGAGGAGACCCAGTTAAGAGGAACACTCAGTACTGGTCCACATATTTACACACAGGGTGGCAAATTAATGGCTTGCAGTTATACTGGACTGATACAACCAGTCCAGGATAGAGTACAATTATCTCCCTTTAAAAGGAACGCAACAGCATGGCATTTAAATGAAAGAGCATTCGCTTCCATGGGTAAATATGAATCAATAGTAAGTACTTGTATATATACGTACTACCCACTGTAGTGTGTGTATAATACCTGTCGTGTGAGTGTGACTGGTCGACATGTGGGCCAAATGCAAATGTCCGACCAAACACGCGCTGTTGGACTGCAAGCCGATGGCTCCTGAGAACGTGATAATCTATGGGAATCACAGACAACACAGTGTGAGAGAAACTACACCAGCAGCACGTATATTTGAAACATACTGTAGATGCAAACAATTTGTGCATATGCTCATTTGTCATAAACGTTTTAGTGTATATGCAAATCTAGATTTTTATTGCCTTGATACTTTGCATTGTATTTTAGTTTTATATTTTTTACTTACATTTCTTTCTATTTTCTATTATCTTGAACTGAGCAATCGTACCTGTCCTAGGTCATTTTTAACTCTAATGACCTAGTTCCTAATCTGAGATTATAGAATTGCAAAAAGAGCAGACGAGCAAGGTACACATCCTCAATCAAACAGTAAATAATAATAATAATACATAAATCATTTAATTCATTGAATTAACTAACTTATTAACAGTTAATAATTAGCTAAAATAAATAGATGTATACATTCCAGTACCTGTGTAATAGTGCGGATCACTTCGTTGAGCCAGCCTTGTTGTAGTGAGGACTGTTCAGACTCACTCTTTAACTGAAAAGAGAGAACACATTTTGAAACATTTGTGCAACCCAATCCAATTCAAATCCAACCACTGAGCAATTCATCGCCATAGCAAAGGTCTAAATAGATTGCGAAAGTCACAAGATTTCATTATTCAAGAAAAAGACGATGAAAAATCTAAATAAAATATTGCAAAATGTACACGTCTCATCTCCATGTGCCACTATAATATCATGAATACAAATTTTAATAAAAATGTCCTATGAAAGATTGATGAGTGAATAAAGTCTCACTTGAATGAGGTAACTCTCTGAGCCCACCAGAGCCACCAGGCCGTTAACCGCAGCCAGGCGCTGCATCGTGGGACAGCCCTGAAACAGAGAGATGTACATGAGATTATAAACCACAATAGCATTCAGTAGCCATCCAGTTATACCCGTTTCCATTCAAAACATCTGAAAACATCTCGGGTCCTGAACTGGTATCCAGAAAGAGTTTGTTAAGAATGTTTGTTAAGAATGCTGTTAAGAATGATGTCACTGACTGCTGACCTATGACCTTAACTCAACTTGAAATCAAAGTTTGCTTACCACCATAGCCATTTAACCCTGTAAGACCCACTGTTGTAAAATTACATCACTTTTAGCTATCCTAAATATATTTTTCTTTTTACCACATTTACATGGTCATTGGGTCCTGTTGTTCAGTCTCACAATGCTATTGGATAGTAAATATGTTTATAGGTCATGTCTTCTGGCCATGAAGTCACACAACCTCCAGATCTTCATTCAAGCAAAATCTCTTTGTTTTATTGGACTGGATTTAACCAGATTCAAGTAAGTAAAATGCCTTAAATATATATTTTTTAATTATTACAATGTCTAGAACATGTACATATGTAGTTATTGTGGAATACATATTTACATGTAAATTCATCAAATTGTATTTAGAGCTTGTTATATCTTTGTTCACCTTTTTCTACAATGCTGGGTCATTGTGGTAGCCAAAATAGCAGGCTTGTTGAATGGACAAATAGGTTGCATTATTCAGGGACAGGCAGGTGAGAATGGTCTGGAATGTGGGGCTTGGATGCAAGTGCATGCATTTCTTTTAGTATGATAATTAGAAAGCATAATAGGCCATAATAGCCAGACAGTATTGTGTGCCTGGAAAATAGTTCTCTCTACCCTGAACACTTGGTCCACCACCCTATATATTCCTTCAGGTCATCTTCTACAATATAATAAGCATATGTCCTATTTATACATATACATTTATTGATGTATTTATTCATATTTTACTTTTTTCCATTTCAGAATGCCACCAGCAAGGAGACATCCTCCAGTATGTACAGTATGCAGGATGTGATTGCTATCGTCCAAAATGGAGCGAGTGATGTTGAGATGGAATCAGATGACACTGATGCGTGTGATGAAGAGTCAGATGAAGATGCCTGTGGCCAAGTGGACAAAGAAAAGCAACAACCCACTGACTGCCCAGCCAATGATTATGTGGACATCATGCAAACACACCATACCCCGTGACATCGCTGGCTGAGATACTGAACAGGTGGCTGTTTAAGGCACAGCTAGCATCCTCTCTCATCCTGGCGAGAATCCATTTCTGCCATTTACCGTTTTTTAAATATTTAACTTGTATCTTAATTTACTTTTGACATGTATATTAATTGATTCTGTTCTAATCAGGTGAACACAACACTCAAAACTCCCAAGAGAGGACAACCATCTTCAGGCAATGGGAGCCCAGCAACACAGACACCAAACGGTGCCCCATCCAAGAGATCATGTGCACCCCCCCCACTGGATGTACGCAGGGATCTAATGGCACATTTCCCACTGAAGACAAAGAGAGAATGCTGCAGACACTGCAGTATAGGATACACAAACACGCAATACAGCAAGTGTGATGTTTGTCTTCGCTTTTCAGATGACAAGACGGGACTATCATTGCAAGTGAACATCAAAGTTGTGAAAGAATGTGAAAATCAGCTGCATTGCGACCCAGCTTAGCTAGGCGTGCCTAATCTTGTTAATTATAATTTTTAGTAATAAATGACTATTCATAAAAAAATATGACTGATGTGTGATTATTATTCATGTTATATACTTTTATGGGGCCAAGTAAGCAATCAACCCTGCAAATTAACCCTTAGTTGTTCTGTATCGTTGTTCAGACAATGTGAGTACAAGTACAGAAATTCTGCTCCCAACTAGGCCCAATGTTGTAATATTACAACATTTTGTTTAGGTTTTTCTATATTTGGGTCTTACAGGGTTAAAATGCAATCATAAACATTGTATCCGTTGGTGGACCACAATGACAAATGTGTCCTGACCACCCTGTAAACATCGTTTTGTATTTTTTGTGCATAAATACTCATCAGATGATTAGATGAAAACAAAAACTTCCACTTTCACGTCATCCAAAAGCGTATCAGACGTAGCTTTATAGTGACAGCGGTATACCTCAGCTAGCAGGATCTTGATCCAGGCGGCCAGCAGGCTAGGGAGGAGATCCTCTGCTTTGCCATGACCGCAGACAGAGAGACCGTGGACCAACGAGCCCAGAGCCAGGGAGAAGCCTGGGGTCTGGACAACACGCACATACACACACACACATTAATCACACATACATGTTACACACGCACACATTTGGATGGATGTTTGTCGCCCCCTAGAGGCAGACCAGAGTAAATAAATACTGTTGTACTACTATTATAGAGTTGTGAGGGCTGTGACAATATATACTGGTTTTCATTGAACTGTGACATGAGTGTGAGTGTCGATTTTTTATTATTTTCATACATGACAAAATGTAAAATACTCCACTCAAAGCTATACATAGTTAACAAACCCACTTTTCACAGAGGTGTCATCGTAGGACAAACACAGGTGTCGCTCATAACACTAATTATGGGTCTGCTCCTCCCATGTACCAGGACACGGGTAGTAGACTTATCATCACTAGTTTAGTGATAAGTCTACTTGTGTGCATGCGTTTGTTATCACGTGTAAAGGAGAAGAGATGAAAGCGTGAAGGAGATGCCACCACACCACCATTATTTCACAGCATGAACACTACCTGCTGGCTCTCCTCTGCCAGGGTGCGGAGCGCACTCATGACCTCATCAGCCTTGCTGGCGTCCACCAATCCCACGCTGAAGGCCGACACGCACACACAAGCCACCGAGTACGCCAGCACCTGGCATCAGAGCCGGTGGGGGGTTACCACAGGTTCATAAAAAGGCATCGACAATGATTTGTTTTTATGAATATCTAAATATATATAGCTAGTTAGTGGACACTTTACTCCAAAGAGAATTACAGTGAACTACGGGAGTTAGGGGAGTTAAGGGGTTAGGCCATCTTGCTCAAGGTTGCCTACAGGTAAGGCAAGGCAAATGTGTTTATATAGCATAACCCATTAACCCTGCAAACAGAAACGTTTTGAGCCTTAATTTAAAAGTATAAGTGTTGAGGCAGATCTCAGATGTTCTAGAAGTTTGTTCCAAGATATGTTGGCGCATAAAAACTAAACACTGACTGTGGCATATCAGGGTTCGAACCCACAACCTTTTGGCTGGGAGTCAAACACCCCAACCACTGGACTAGGCTTACCTCCTGTAGCATGCGGCCCTGCCCCCCGCTGTCCTGGAACTGTGCCAGTAGCTTGTGCAGGGTGAGAACCACGCGGGGCCCGCCTTCCGTCCCGCCGCAGCGACACAGAGCCGCTAGTGCCAGCCCCAGACCTAACACACACCCCGTGCTGTGGGAGAGGATAAGATAAGGTTTGACACTTTATTAATCCTGTAGAGGGAAATTTGGGCGTTGCAGCAGCAAATGACAGAAAAGATCATAGAAACGGTGCAAAGCACTGTGACTTCTTTGGTATCTGGTTGTTTTTTTTACTATTATTTTATTGCCATTGTAAAGTGTCTTTGCATGTCTTGAAAAGCACTCTACATATACAATGTTTTATTATTATTTTAACAATAACAATAGGACAACATGATCTATACAGCTGATCATTGGGGTTGGGAGAGTAACAGAATCAAATAACAGAATCAAATAAACAATACATATCTCTATGAATGAGCTGTTGCCTGGTTATATACTGTATATTTACATATCCATATGAACAGGGAGAAAAAAGAGGAGGAAAATGATGATGTGTGTGTGTGTGCGTGTGTGCATGAACCCAGCATGTGTGAGGTGATGGATGGACTTTTATTTTGGAGCAAGAGCAATTAATAACAACTAGTGGGGGGGAGAAAAGGGAAGACGGAAGCTCACACTTTGCTGAGGTAAACTCTTCTGCTGTCAAGTGGACGGCAGAATGGCTAACGTGAGCAGAACGTTATCTCCTATGTCAGTTTCAATCCAGTCCATTTGGTACAGTGAGTGCCTAATGTTAAGATGAGGCTGACTCTAGACTTGCTACGCTTGTGAATTATTATTTTAAGGTTTGAGCCCTGAAGAGGCTGAACCCCTGTTGTGAATGAAGATGTTCTTCATTGCTGTATGTCCTAACAAAAACGCAAATTACCATTTCATACATGCGTGTCCCACTTTATGAAATCAGACACAATGAGAGAGCGCACCAAAAGACAGGAAAGGAATCTCAAGGAGGAGCGCACCAAAAGACAGGAAAGGAATCCCAAGGACACACTATATAAAAAAGGCATAAAAGTCACCCGAGTAGAGCAGAAATGTGAAACTTGGCACATTTATGCATTTTTTAAATTATAGCCAATGATGGTTCCCCTGGCAATTAACCTCATTTTAATTAATTTACATTTTTAATCACATATCTCCACTAAGACCCTATCTGCTGAATTCAGCTGGAAATCCAGAGTTTCAAAACATGATGCTGTGACATTAACTTGACTCGGCAAAGAAAGTTTCACCAATTGCCCCAAACAGTGTTTGGGGCTCTAACTGTTGAAACGTTGGAATTGTGAATTGTCTTATTGTGATTTCATTAGTATTTTGTACTTGTGAAAGATGAAAAAACTGTGATGTTCAGATGTACTGGATTTTGAAATGGTATTGAAAAAAAAAGGGTAAAATGTACATAAAATAGAATTGAAAATAATTGAATCCATCTGTACTCAATATATCCATCTAACTATATTCAAAACCTGTAGTTTTTTTAGGATAGCATTTTTATACATACTTGTACTCCAGGTTGGGGTCGAAAGAGCATCGCTCGAGTGCCTCCAGGGTGGTCGTCAGCAGGCTGGAGTCCACTGGAGCAGAGAGGTCACTGAAGCACACAAGGGACACATGATGACGATAAAGACAGACAGTGAAGGTCCCCTCCAGTACTACCATACAGGGGACAGCATTCAACACCCACACATATGCACACAAGGGTTGAGACAGAGAGAGAGAGAAGGGGAGGAGGGGGAGAGAGAGAAAGAGAGAGACAGAGGGAGAGAGAGAGAGAGAAAAGAGATGGATGGAGGGAGGGAGGGAGAAAGGGAGGATAGAAAGGAGAGAAAGGGGGTGAGAGACAGTGGGAGAGAGAGTGGTGGATGGAGGGAGAGAAAGGGCGGATAGAGAAGGAGAGAGTGACAGACCATGTGAGAGATCAGAGAGGAAGATCAAGAGAGCGATCGAGATCAAGAGAGAGACCTCCCTCCCCTACCTGAGGTGTTGGCGGTGCAGGCAGGACAGCACCATGCCCAGTGCCAGGCCAGAGTGGAACTGCACAGCCTGGGAGTCGTCGGCCCCAGGGCCCCCGGGCAGCCGGGCCTGCAGCATGGAGAGCACCTCGGCCACGCCCTCGCGGTGCCAGCCCACCAGCACTGGTACCAGCAGGGACAAGCCCAGAGAGGCACAGGAGCGGGCGATGGAGCTGGCCGTATTCTCACCAGAGTACGACCGCTAAGGGAACAGAACATTAAATCTAGTCTGGGTTTTTATTACTTGCTTCAATGTTCAATGTTTCTATCAAAGCACATATTCATCTTAATTTTGTTATGTTTATTATTGATCTATTTTTCCTTTATTTATCCAGAATATTCAAGTTGAAATTATTTTGAATTCTGATAACTCACTTGGACTTTTCTCTCAAAACACATATTCACCTTTATTTCCATGTATTTTTCTATCTATTTTAAGTATCTATTCATGCATATTATTTATCCCAAATTCCCATCCCCATCTGGGATTAATTAAAGTACATCTACAACAATTGTTAAGGATCTTTTATTTGTGCAATAGAGCCGTTTGTTAAGGATCTTGGGTATAAGATCACCAGATTAGGTATAAGTTTGTACGATAACGACGCCCTACTGGTCTGTATGCAGGCACCACTTCTAGTAACTATAGGATAGTTAACCCCCTATTCAGTGGCAAAAACAACCCACAACACAGAAAGACAGAGGGAGGAACAATACTCTACATGTAGGAACCAGGGGAAGACTTGTCCCCGGGCCTTGTAGCCGCTGCTGATGATGCAGAGCAGCGTGTCCATCGCCATGGACAACCAGGCAGTGGTCGGGATGCACTCGGGTCCCGCCTAAGAGCGGAGAAAGCACCGCGGTTATGCTTGATGTCAGGCTATCTTTCATCAACTTCCCAATAAAGAAATTTGAATCTATGCTTGAGCCATGAAACATAACCGCCCAGAATTTCAATAAAGAGAAAAGTATGACAACAGGTACTACTATTTTTACTACTTACTGTACTTGTTTTGTTTGTTTTTTTACTTGCATATATATTTGTGACATACTCCTTGTCACAGCCACCAAATGAACCCCCAAATGGTGGCTACAGGGCCTCTCCCCGAATGACACGACACAGGGCGATGTTGGAACCGGTTTATTGAAGAGATGAAGGTTGAATGAATGAGCGGATGGTACACTCTGTCCGGACAGGGCTCAGCCTCGAGTGTCTGTATGGGTGGCTGGTTTAAGCCTGTGGGCCTGATTACAGATTGGCCCACAGGTGTGCAGCCTCACCCAACCCCCGAGTCTAACGAGTCTGACTCGGCCAGGTGAGGCTGCTTAAACCAGCCACCCACACTCTCACAATATTCTTTTTAGATCTTTTCTATATGGTCTTTTTTCGATTGTCACACAGCAAAACTATTTATTATTCCAATTTGAAAAAGAAATTCAGAATCTGAATGTCTAAATGAGGATAAGTACTCCAACATTCAAATGTAAACCATCCCAACAAGCCTAAGAAGCAGCTCATCCGGTATACATCTGTGGAGGTCCGGTGTTTACCTGCAGGTTGCCCTCTACGTCGGTGGGTAAGTTGCTCTCATACTTGGCCAGAGCAGCGGCCAGACCACTCAGGGCCAGGATGCAGTTGCCTTGCACCACGGGGCTGTCCCTGAAAACACAGGGAGAAGTGGGAGACGAGGGGGGGAGACGACAATATCAGAGGTGTGATGTGGTTGACATTGTGAATTGGACATCAATGAATCCAAACTCCCAATATAATTTTACAGGTTTTTCCGCATTGTTGAATGTGGCATTGTTCCTGTATGTAAGCAAGGTGTTTTTTTAATGCATTCAAATAATATGACAAAAATTTTTGTAAAAATGTATTCTACTGTGAAGGCTACAGCATGTTGCTCTACACTGACTACAACTGAGGGCAACTCTGCTACGTTACAATCCAGCTTGGACTTCTTCATCACCGAGAATGACTTGAAATTGAAAAAGAAAAAAAAAGACGTTTAAATTGTTTAGTTCCCGCCGTTGATTTGCCATTCATCAAGTCGGACACATACAAAAGGGAGGGAGCGTACGATTAATGGCAGCCGTACGCTGGATGCTTCTTGGCGTGGCGCTAACAGTTGAAGTCAGAGAGGAAGTGGACGTGGTTTTGGTGGGAACACTCACTTGGCAGCCGACTTGATGACATCCGTCAGCTGGTCCCTCGCCCTGTCAGGGAGAGAGAGACACAGAGAGAGAAAGAGAGAGAGAGAGAAATAGAGAGAGAGTGGGAGAAAGAGCGAGAGTTAGAGAAAGAGAAAGGGAGTGAGAGAGAGAGAGAGAGAGAGAGAGAGAAATAGAGAGAGTTGGAGAAAGAGATTTTTTTTAAATGCAGGAGAAAATGTATAACTCATCTCCAAATGATTGGAACGGATGGGCAGGCCGCACTAATAGATCACCATGTGGTGATCACACACACACACAAACACACACACACACACAGTGCAGCAGTGTGCACTCACTGACTGTAATGAATACACACATGCATTTAACACATGCACAGTAAGTGCATGAGGCCCAAGGGTGATGAAAACGTTCCCAAGAAGAAATCCCTTCCGTACGGTTCATTGGTTTCAGCACAACGACAGCTGTTTGGGGAGCTGGGAAGGGGAGACGGCCAACGGCGGGAAATGGTGGCATACACATATACACACATGTGAACACACGCGTTAAAGGAATTGTGTTTTGACTTAAAAGTACAAAACAAAAATGAAGAGATGATATTCTATGCATATCTAGGCAATACTTGAGAGAAGGAAAATCACTGTAGCTTTTAATTTTATGGCATATCGGCAACAAGACGAATAGAATGATTTAAAAATAACAATACAAATAATAATACATTTTATTTATATAGTGCTTTTGTAGACACTCAACAACACTTTAAAGAGGCAATAAACTGTCTAAAAAGCCACATTAAAACATTTAAAAGCATAAGCAGACAGCTTCAAGCATATTGGGACAATAAGCAAGGTGTGCAATGCTTTATTGTGGGTGTGTGTTACTGCTGCCAGGTGTGTGTGTGTGTGTGCGTGCGTGTGTACCAGAGCCAGGAGAAATGCTGCTTGTGTTGCAGCTCCTCTGTGCTCTCCTTGCCCTGCTTCTGTTGTATCTCCAGCTCAGCACGCCGACCCTGACACACACGCACACACACACACGGGCACACACAGAGGGTAAGACGGAATCTTACATGAATGTACACATGTGTGCGCACACACACACACACATACACACACACACACACACACACACACAAGGGCTGAACAATTAATCAAAATATTATGGAAATCGCAATATGGCCAAGTGCAATATCCAAATCGCAGGAGCTGCAATTTTTGGATAAGGGTAAAATGTGTAAATGTAAATCTATAACACCATTATACCACTATTATAAGTAAGTACTGTAGTGCTGCAGAGATGCCCTTGCCTACATTTTATTTCCTCCAGATGTAAGAAAACATTTTTGTTTGGTACAGACCCCAACAAATGTCACATCATCATTTAAAAATTTGTTCAGTGAAAATGAAAATTGTGATGCAAAAAAAACTAAAAAAAGATCACAATATGATTTTCTTACCATACGTTCAGCCATAACATACACACACACACAGACGTAATCATGCTTATATACAGTACATATGAATGTGTGTGTACACACACACACACACCCACACACCTGTATGATGGCGTGGAAGGCCTGACTCATGAAGCCACGCCAGGCCTGGGGCAGCAGGAGGGCGCGGTGCCACTCGCTGGGCTGGATGTTGACCTGGACACCAGACACACAACACACACTTTACATGTCCGTTCCTTCTGACTGACAATATGTCTCCTGTGTTTGTATGCAAAACCTGCCCCTTAAAACATTCATCACCCACCAACATTATGTGGCACACTATCATTTTCAGTAACTGTCATCTGAAAATGATAACTGTAGCTACAACTCAAGCCACTAGAGGCTGCTAATTGGAACACTGACATAGTGCAGGTTTAAGTGGAAAATATAAGTAGAACATAAATAAATAAATAAAATCTAAATAAACTAGATAAAAAACTAACAAATAAAATGAAAACAAAGGTTGATAAATTAATGGTTAGTTGGCGGCAAGATGTCGATGGGTTACTCGTCAGCTAAGCTACGCTGGACCTTTATAGCCCTGTAGGTGTGAACGTCATCACAACGGACATATTGCAGGGCCCTAAACGGGTGCCTTGTGGTACCTCGTGAATGAGGGACGCCAGCATCTGCTGGTAGCTGCGGCTGCGGCTGACCAGGAAGCGTATGATTGGCCGGCCGTCGCGGTCCGTGTGCACGGGCAACTCGAAGGAGAGGAGCAGTCCGGCTGGAACGCACACAAAAAAACAAGAGGAAAATCTTAATTAAACAGTGGATTGGATTTTGCTTTCTCCTAAACTCAGTTGAACAAAGAGACAACTGAGGACCATTACTTCATCCCACAATATGGAATTCAGAGTTTCGTTATGATGTGTATACATCAAGTTATCGTTTCAAATAATCGTATCACCCTGAAGGAAAACTATGGGAGAAGCTACCGTAGAAACAGGAGAAACACACGTCTTCACCCCATCAAGTAATATCAGACAAAATCTAACACAAGCCAAATGTGATAATACACACAAATGTGACAAACTATATTACAAACATACTACATGTGTTTTTTCCACCACAAAC
>OMKN01081361.1:9257-21341 GCA_900302345.1 Melanonus zugmayeri
ATGACCATACAATTTACACTTTTGTATACATTCGAGGAAAAAGTTAAAAAGTATGAGTTTGAGGCAAAAATATGTATGTATCAAATTAACTTAATCTACATGTGCACCATGTAGATTACACAAATTAATTGTTCTAATCCAGTGGTTCTCAAATCCAGTCCTCGAGTACCCCCTGACAGAATGTTTTTGTTCCAACCCAGAACTAACACACCTGATTCAACTACTACAATAATCAGCTAGCTCTTGATTAGTTGATTAGTTGAATCCGGTGTCTTAGATTTGGGTTGGAACTAAAACATTCTGTCAGGGGGTACTCGAGGACTGGATTTGAGAACCACTGTTCTAATCTATGCGATTTTTGGATCACTGAGCAGATATAGTAGAAATGAAGGCAAAATCACATTTCAGTGGTGTGGTTTGGGTTTTTTTGAGGTTATAATTTATAGTCTAGTTGAAATTCAAGGCTCATAAAGACTCAAGAGTTGGAAAAGGGAAACATTTTATTTCAAATACCAATCATTACAAATAACCTTTAGATAAATATAAAAAGTGTTTAATATAATTTTCAGATTAATTATTCATAGGCTCCAGCCGAGCCATTATCACTTTTAAGTATGAGATGCAACTTTAAAGACGCATAGTCATGACGCTGGTGACACTCGTGTTTTTTTCTTTTCATGTTTGACCAAATGCTCCTTACAACAATCCCAACTCCTTTTTGCCAAGTGCATATCTGCTTGCTTGTCGACTTCCTCTTTGGTTCTTGGTTGTTCTTCGAGGGATGCGCAGTCTTGTTGTTGTTCCGGCTCAAACTTGCATGTCAGACAGTTAACTGCAAGCCTTGCGGTACTTGCACTGTATCCACACTCTGTACATGGTCAGCTGTTTGCCTCGGTTCACCTGCAGCCTCCGGTCCACCAGGTTCTGCACCTTCTCCAGCCCTGCCACTGTGAACATCTCATTGAGCTCATCTGGGAGAATAAATATGAATGTTTATAAATAAATAAGACACTTAAAGATAATACAAACACGACCGTACCACATTGTCAAATCACGTCTGTTTAACATCACCTTGTGTAAAGAAATAGACTCGCGTCCCGTCGCCTCTAACATAGAAGTTTTCAGACAGACATCTTCCTACAACAAACCAAGATGAGAGATTCATCAATATGTACTTTGTCAACAATTTTCAGCCAAGAATAACAAACAGCTCTTGAGATCATTTAGCATTTATTAATGGTGCTGAAACAGCGATGCTCTGTGTTTTTGCAAACCTCGCCATGCAAACCTTTTTTGAAGCGCAGCTGTGCCATGTCGTAGCGTCCGTAGTCCCGGAGCAGCATCACCCCTCCGGGTTTAAGCAGGCGGGCCAATCTGCTGATGGATGCCTGCATTCTGACATGGAATAAGGGGTGCAGGGTTGTGTAGTAGTGTGCAACCCGATTTAATATCCGACAGCCAAAAGGAAATGGAGAGAGGGGAGAAGGGGTTCCTTACTTGTCAGGGTGCAAGGCCGAGAGCACAAATATTAGCACCAACACATCAAGGCTTTCGTCGGGTACAGGGAAATCAGCTTCCACGTTGCTCATGTCGTGAACAAACGCAAAACAACGCTCAGGGTCGTACTCTGGATTAGCCTGGGGAACAAGATGGTCATAATTGTTTGTCATTTTAGACTAGAGATGGATGAAGCATTTCTATTGCCATAATAGTTCTCTTACCTTGACTAGCTCAACCGCAGTACTGGAAAAGTCACAACAGTAAACAAAGAGTCCTTGGTCACTGCAAAACAATGAATCCACGAATACACGTTTTTAGTAAAACGGTAAAATGCTGTACTCAACACTTGGTAGAGAAGTTTGAAATGTAAACATATTTTCTTGTTTGTACTCACTTATTGGTCTTCAGAATAGGAAACACTGTGTTGCCCACACCACAGCCCACCTGTTGGATCACATTCACATTGCATTTTGATTTCATATTCACGACATATACAAATCCCAGTAGTTTTAGAATAATACCTAACCAAATATGAAAACAGCACATGGACACAATCTGTAATTATTTTGAGCATGGCAAATGCTTTTATTGATCAAGTAATAATTAATTATAAAAGTGCTTAAGAAGAGTACTTTTCAAATAAATGATCACTACCTCTAATATTCGGTACGAGGCAGAGGAGCCAGGGAATTCAGCAGCCATGTTAGGGAGAGCACTCCCTTCATTGTCGTGTTCCTGCTCCAAACCACCTGGCTGGGTGTCTTCTGCCTCCGCTGACTCAGACAGGGATTCATTGCCGGGGTAACTCTTGGGGGCCAGCTCAGGGAACTCAGTGAAGAGCCAATGGCGGTCTTTAAAAAAGCGATTCTCGTGGATCGTGTAAAAGTCATTCCAGTACTCGTTTGCCCGGCAATCAAATTCATCTGCAAAAAGGTCATAATTGAGTGACGTTGAAAAATAAGAGCACAGCTTCCACTCATGCCATACTAATAAATGAACACCAGTCTTAACCTTAAATTATGATGGGTCCTAACAATGTTGAGAAGCCAGGCAGTTGGGATTCAACATTCAGTGTCCAAGCCGGACAGAGTGCAATACATACTTGCTCATTATATAAATGGTTTATTAGGCAATGTTTTTAATGATATGTCGTATGCGTTTGGGACTTGATGATTGAGAGGATATTGAGGAAATTGTTTTATAGATTGCCAAGTAATTAGAAATGCTTTAACAGATATATTCATGATGCTCTACGATTGCTCCCCAATTGATTATATATGAAATCCGAAATGATTACAACTATTTTTAACAGTCTAATATCTTCCAAGCTATGATGGGTACGTTATTTCAACTAACTAGATCGTATTGTTCGAGTCTCCTGTATGTCTCCTAATGTACACTTATAGAACATAGGACATGCATTGTCATTGGACAAATACAACCTTGCTTTTCTGTGGGAAGTGGTTCGCTGTTCTCCAGGACCTTCTTCTTGGCAGCAGCCTCTTGTTCCTCTGTCCACTCCACGTTGTCCCTGTAAAGATATTATACACAGTCACTACACACGAACAACAGCGACTTCGCAGTATCTGCTCCCAGACACGCATCACTTGGGCTAACTTGGGCAAACCAAACGTTGGTAACCATTTCAATTGTGATGTCTTATCTGACACTGCCTCGGGGAATGTTTTACATACCATGCGTTGTGTTGGAAGACTTGGCGAGGATCTGTCAAGAAACGTGTGCCAAACTGAGGTCGTTTTGCATCCCCGTTTAAGGAATCTGTGAGAATTTCCCCGGCTTGCCTGTCCATTACATCAACAGCACGGGGCGCTGCCATGTTGGATTGACGCGCCGGAAAGACGCACAGCATAGAATCTGAGCATAGAACTACACATACAAGACGGACATACACAATGAGTTGGTTGCAATGCTATAAAGAAAAAAACCCGTCAAACTAGTTATACAACGTCAAATAATTAGCCGTATGTGTCATTTAAAGTATCTCTATATTAATTATTTATGTTTTTAAATACAATCTGAAGACGGCGTAATCCACTCGTCATACAATAGGGGGCGGCATATTACAACATGTTCACCTGCTCAAAATCATGACAAAATTATGTTCTGCAAAATATTATTTCTTTCCACATTTTTCGTATTTTAATGACGTTACAGAAATCTATTTGCTATGATATTTTTTCATATCCAATAACGGTGAAAGTAATGCATTTAAATTGAGGCATGCAATTAAATCCACCCATCAATCGTCAATTAATATTTACATTTAATTTGGTTAAAAGTGTAATACTATTTGACAAAATGCGCAAAACGTAAAAAAACTACAAAAAACAGACCGTTGGAGTCAAGCTGGAGATGTTTTGCGTATCATGCAGGTTCACTGGTTTATTAGATTGTTGGCTCAACCGCAGGAATCCAACGGACTTGATCCGTCACTGAGTGATCAAAGTTCGCTGAGTGATGAAGTTACATACAACTTGTTTTCTTGTCTTACACGCATTTAAAATAGCCATTGCTAGCATGCATTTTATTCTTACGAAAACAGGAAGCCAGCGACACTTAAATGCGCATATTGCCATCTAGAGGTGACTGCTATGTACGCATCCACATTTGACGGATCAGTTGCGGTACACATTCGACAAATCTCAACGAGATCCACAAATGCGTATAGACTAGTTCACATGTCAAAGTCTGTTCTGAAAAATAGTGTGGATATAATTTTACAAGACAAGTTAAAAATGTGTATTTGTGGATCGTTAAATATTTGTGTGGATATCATTTTGTAAAACACAAGTACTGAATATTTGTGGATCGGGGTACATGCATTGTGAATCGTCTTCTGTGGGTTACAAATAATAAAGTCCAATAAAAACTTCCATATCAACACTGCTGTTTGTTTGTTGGACTATAACTACCACATTTCCATGGGGGAATAACGTCATCGGTCTTCATCCGTTAACTGAAATAAAAATATACTACTTTACGCTCAAACTTTTGTTTCTCTCTTGTTATCCAATACAACTGACATGCATTCATACAGTTTTGCTAGCAGAAAAGGGAGAATAAGGAAAAAGTTGAGGTTTGTCCGCATTAACCAATAAAACTGCACACGGGTGTTCCATAACCCATAAGGCAACCTGTTGTGGGCTGTTTTTTTTTTGTTTTTTTACATTTTACCAATTTATTAGCAAAGAAAGTATTTCAAAGACTCCAAGGGTCCAGGTACCATCGGATAATCCGTAATTCATTTGGAGTCAAAAACAAAAAAACGGAAGTGACGTGGTTTTTTGGTTTTTGGTTTCCAAACGAAAAACGAGAAAACGAAAAACGGTAGAACCATTATACATATATACATAGACGCTGCTTTGGCTGAGTTGGCGCGATATGTAAACGCGGCCGCCATATCAGTCCTGTCCAGCCTGGCCTGTAAACACATACAAGTAAACAGGGGAGATGTGGTTTTCTGGAAAAAAAAGCACTATAATGATTACATTTTGTAATCATTGGAGTTTATAAGAAAGAAGAGCTTGAAAGAAGCGACGTCGGCATCAGACAGACACCGGTAGCAACATGTCGGACATGTCGCACTGGGTAACGCTGCCCGGGCTGCTACAGGTACATTTTTAATAAACTCTCCGGAACCTTTTGACTTCACGAAACCCCAGGACTGGGAGAAATGGATAAGGATGTTCAAACGTTTTAGAGTGTAACCTGGTTAAGTCATCAGAGGCCAACCAGGTAAACATGCTAATTTATTGCATGGGAGATGAAGTGGATGACGTTCTACAGGGACTACATCTGACTGACCAGGAGAGGGATACAGCAGCGTGAGGGATGGATTAGCAGGATTTTTCATGTGACAAAAATGTGATCTATGAATGCGCAAAATTCAACCTGCGTGTACAGGGAGTTGATGGATCGGCGGACTCATTTATCACAGCTTTGTATGCCCTGGCTGTGGATACGGACTCTTATATGATGAGCTCTTGGGAGACAAAATTGTGGTAGGCATTAGGGATGCAGGACTGTCACAGAAAATGCAAATGGGGGGGGAACCTGTCTCTGGCCATAGACATGGTGAGACAGTCAGAGGCTATGAGGAAGCAGCAGGCAGATTTAAGGGGTGAAAGTGCAAACACCAGCCGAGTTACTGTAGATGCAGTGCAGGCTAGGAAAGTATGGCAGCCTGCAGGGAAGAATAAGTTCCATAAACAGAGCAGAGCTAGGCAGGAAGCACACAGTGGAACAAAGCTTGCCCACAATGTGGTAAAACATCCCCCCATTTTTACCCCCAGTGCCCAGCTAAAACTGCAGATTGTAGAACCTGTGGGAAGAGAGGCCATTATGCTAGAATGTGTCGGTCTAACGATGGGTCCCGCTGCCACTGATGGGGAAGGTGAAAAAGGAGCTGGAACGAATGGAACAACTAGGAGTCATCAGCCGCATAGAGGAACCAACAGAGTGGTGTTCTGGTATGGTGGTGGCTCCGAAGAAGAACAAGGATGAAATACGCATCTGCGTCGACCTCTCCCTGCTAAACAGTGCAGTTTGCAGGGAAAAGTTCGTTCTCCCCTCTGTGGATCAGACATTGGGCATGCTGTCCGGTGCTAAGTTCTTCACCAAATTAGATGCCAACATAGGGTACTGGCAGATCCCATTGGCGAAGGAGAGTGCACGGTATTGTCATGGTCGGCGCTGGGTCCTAGCGCGCGCCGACCATGCCGTGACGACCTTAATTGGTTGTTTCCGCCCCCTCACTTCCCGTTTTCCCGACGCACCTGTTCATGATCACCCATCACCTTCCTGGCATATAAACCCCGGCTTTTCACCTGCTCCTGGTCCGAGTGTTTTTTCAGCTACCCGCGGTAACTACTCTCAAGACTCCTCGCTACTTACTACGTTCTTTTTGAACCTCAGTGTTATTCGTTTGTCCGTCTGCGTCGAGCTAACCCACTGTGTTCCTGCTTCCCTTCCCGGTGTTCCTGCTCCTGCCTGTCAACCCCGCTGTCCTGCTCGCATCCCGCCTCCGCCTGTCTGCCGCCGTCCCATCACTACTCATCCGCTCCCGCTCCCCTCATCCGATCCGGCTACACTCACCATCATCTGTATTTTCATTCTCTCGGACAATAAACTGGTTTTTCTCTGTTCAACTCTGTGTCGAGTGTTCTGCTCGGGGGTCCACCCGACCCAGCCCTGACAGGTATACAACCTTTATAACGCCATTTGGGCGCTATCATTTCACCTATCATAACCACCTGCCATAATGACAAGCCACAGATGTACAGAGCTTGGAAACGCTCTTTTGAAAACACCACTGTAGGTTTATACTGTAGGCCTCAGTTGGTGCTTCTTTCAAGCGTGAACATGGTGTGTCCATCCCACCATTCAGCTACTTTGTGAACTTTGTTCACCAGCAGGATAGTGTCAAAAATGATCCAAGCTTCAAGTTCACTTCGAACACAGACACAACACAATATTCAGAAAAGGCAGCTTGGAAACCAAATAGACAGCGAGAAGTGTCTGCGCACAAAACAAAAATTCCCTCAAACTAACTATAATAGTGAAGGGCCCTCAAAAGCGGCCCCTATGCTTCTCCTGCTCGGACGGGACATTATCAGGGTTCATAAAGTCCGCAAGCAAATCAATGGCCCACATGACCTACCTTACGCCCAGAAACTCAACCTGGGGTGGGTTGTCATAGGCAATGTGTGTCTGGGCAACGTCCACACGCCACTCGCAGTGAGTGCATTTCACACCAACATCGGAGACAGAGAGTGCCCTACGTTATTTACGACCTGCCCCAATGTGTTCAATGTAAAGGAAAGATACAGTGACATTCTGATCAGTAACCGTCTTTCAGCATGTCCTGAAGAGAAACCTACTTGTGAGACTGACCACATAGGATGTACCAAGGACGACAACCAGGTTGCTCCTTCAATCCAAGACGTTTCCTTCCTGAAAACAATGAGCGACAGTCTGAAAAAAGATACAAATAACAGTTGGGTAGCACCGTTACCTTTCCAAAGCCCACGTCAGCGACTCCCCAACAACAGGTCTCAGGCTCTGAACCGTCTCATGTCCCTCAAGCGCAACCTTGAGAAGAAATCTGAAATGAAAGAACATTTCCTTGTTTTCATGGAGAAGATATTTAAAAATGGTCATGCTGAACTAGCCTCTCCCCTGAAGGAGGAAGAGGAGAGGTGGTACTTACCAATCTTTGGTGTGTACCATCCAAAGAAGCCAAACCAGATTAGTCGTCTTTGACTCCAGTGCATCCTACAATGGCGTCTCACTTAACAACGTGTTGTTAACTTGTGACATGAACAACACACTTCTTGGTGTACTCTTGCACTACAGAAAGGAGGCAGTCACCTTCTCAGCTGACATTGAGCAGATGTTCTACTCATTCTTGGTGAGAGAAGAAGATCGAAACTTCTTACGCTTCCTGTGGTTCCAAGACAATGACCTCTCCAAGGACATCCAGGAGTTTCGGATGAAGGTTCATGTCTTTGGCAACAGCCCGTCCCCATCAGTAGCTATATATGGGCTTCACCAACCTGTTCTGGAGAGCGAGCTGTGTACAGACCCAGATGTCAGACACTTTGTAACACGCAACTTCTATGTAGACGATGGTCTAACATCTGTCCCAACAGTCGACTGCTAAGCCTTTTGCAGCCTGCTAAAAAGGACCACGCTCGCCAAATCAAATCTAAGGTTGCACAAGATAGCGGCCAACAACAAGGAGGTCATGGAGACTTTCCTGCCCAACGATCGTGCAAGTGACCTAAAGGATATTGACTTTGATGCAGAGAGCCTGCCATTGGGACCTTCAAAAGGACAGTTTCCACTTCAAAGTCTCAGATGAAACAAAGCCCTACACACGATGATCACACGTTGACAGAACACACAATGGTGTTCTGTCAACCACCAACAGCCTTTATGATCCTCTGGGCTTTGTAGCATCCATCACCGTACATGGAAAATCCATCCTTCGAGAGCTCACTACAGAGAATGGAGACTGGGACACTCCCACTGCCCCAAGAAATGGAGGAAACATGGACATCCTGGAGATCATCTTTGAAAGATTTGTCCCTCAATTCCCAGACCATACACACAGCTTTCACCTTCAGAAGCTGCTAAGAGAGAACTGTGTGTCTTCTCAGATGCATCAACTAAAGCCATTGCTGCTGTGGCTTATCTAAGGGTTACAGGGTTACATTGGATTACAGGCAACACTGTGAGTGACACCTCTGAGTGCTGAACCTAAAGGGAACTCTTCCCGACTTGTAAACGCATGTGCCAGACAAAACAAAACAACCAAGTCCTCAATCAGGTGCTGCTCGCCATCGATCATATGTTCAACACACAGAGTCAATGAAAATGGTGCACAAAGGGTCCTCAAATTCATCCTTATGGGTGATCTTAATTGGCTGGCTTACATGTGCCTCAGATTGTTTTAAAGAATTGTGACTCCTTGAACATTGTACAAGTCATTAATGCACCAACAAGGCCAAATCCTAAATTACAAAATAAATCAACTTTGATTTAATTGTAACAAATACACTTCAACTGGCATATTTTGCAATGATGTCAGTGATCATTGTGCAATTGCTTGTGTTAGGAATACAATAATCCCCAAGGTAAAACCCTGTTTTATCTTTAAAATACATTTTAAAAGCTTTGAAGAGCAGGCTTTTCTGCATGATCTGTACACCAGTGATCTTAACAAAGTCACTCTGATCCCAGATGTTGAACTGGCATAGGAATATTTTCAGTCAATATTATTGTCTATCTCTAATAAACATCTTCCCTTTAAGAAATGTAGGATCAGCGGTAGGGACAGTCTGTCAGAGCTAATTTGATTGAGAAATTAATCCTGGGCCCAAGTTAGATTTTCAAACTCCTCTGCTGATTGGACTACCTTTAGGGCCCTAAGAAACAAGTACACTTCACTGATCAGGAAATCCAAATCAGTTTGACTTAAAATCAGTTACAGAGAACCTCAATAATCCCTCAAAATCCTGGAAATTAATCAAATCCTTATCAGGTACACAAACTGCTTCAGGCCTCCCTGAACACATTCTGGTTGACTGCTATGATCAGTCAGTTTAATGACTGACGTTAATTCACCCCTCCCAAGTTCTGTCATATCAGTACTGTAACTGATGTAAATATGGACTTTAGACCTATTTTGGCTGCTCAGGTCTATAAAGCTCTGAAAGACATTAACCCTAAAAAGTCTGCAGGTCCTGACAATATGGATCCTTATCTCTTAAAGATAGCAGCATATATTATTGCTGAGCCCATTGCTCATGTTTTTAATTTGAGTCTCTTTTTCAATTTGATACCTAAAATCTGGAAAGCAGCCTATGTTCTCCCTTACTTAAAGGTGGAGACCCTTCAAAATTGAACAATTACCGTCCTATTTCCAAATACTCAGTCCTGGCTAAAATCCTTGAATCCCAGGTAAATTTACAGTTGAAGCAATTTCTGCTTGATAACAACATTTTAAGTGCATCTCAGTCTGGTTTTAGAATTGGCCATAGTACCATTACTGCTGCTATGGCTGTGACAAATCACATCATTAATGCCCTTGACAAAAAACAGCAATGTGCTGCCTTATTTGTGGATATATCTAAGGCATTTAACTCAGTGGACCACAAATTACTGTTGAACAGACTCAGGAATATTGGTTTTAGTCCTAAGACTGTTGAGTGGTTCAGAAATTATTTTTGTAGATCCAACTCAGTGTGTCCAGGCACAAATCTGGGTTTCTTGAGATTACTAAAGGTGTCCCCCAAGCAGGGGTTGCGTTGGCCGGCAATTGCCGGTTTTGGTCGAAAATTTAATTCCTTCCGGACATTCGGGCCGGTTCGCGGGGGCAGTAGGCTGAGCAGGGTATTCCAGACGTCCTTCTCCCCAGCGACACATTCCAGCTCCTCCTGGGGGATCCCGAGGCGTTCCCAGGCGATATATAATCCCTCCAACGGGTTCTGGGTCTACCTCGGGGTCTCCTCCCAGTTGGACGTGCCCGGAAAACCTCCAAAGGGAGGCACCCGGGAGGCATCCTGATCAGATGCCCAAACCACCTCAGCTGGCTCCTTTCGACGCAAAGGAGCAGCGGCTCTACTCCGAGCTCCCTCTGGATGTCTGAGCTCCTCGCCCTATCCCTAAGGCTGAGCCCAGCCACCCTACGGAGGAAGCTCATTTCGGCCGCTTGTATCCGCGATCTTGTTCTTTCGGTCACTACCCAGAGCTCATGACCATAGGTGAGGGTTGGAGCGTAGACCGACGCTCGTAAAAAAAAGCGTCTCGTCACCACAACGGTCCGGTACAATGCCTGCATTACTGCTGACGCTGCACCGATCCGCCTGTCGATCTCACACTCCATTTTACCCTCACTCGTGAACAAGACCCCGATAAAGTTAACTTTGCAATATAGTAATTTCACATATTTAACATATTTATTCTCAAAACCACAGCAATTTATATTATCACGCGATCGGGAATATGCTGCACCAGCCGTGGAGCGCATCGCAGATCATTTCAAGGGCGACGCTGCACTGATTCATAGCACAAACACAAAACTATTCCAATGATAACAGCTCTCCGGGAGGATTAAGATTTCAAACAGCCTGTGAAGTTTTGATCCGAGAATTTCCCGACATTTATCGCGACTGGGCGAAGATGGCCATGGTGTCCTGTGTCATTCCCGTGTCAAGTGTGCAGCAGAGCGGGGATTCTCGCTCCAAAACTGGATCCAAACCACACTCAGAAGCCGCCTGCAGGAGGAGACGGTGGCGCGACTCATGCGCATCTCCAGCTGCGCTAAAACTTACGAGACATTCGATTTCAAATCAGCAGCTCTGCTCACTTCCATGAAATGAACCCTAACCCCTAAACCTAACCCAGCTGCTCACTTCCATGAAATGAAGCATCATCGCAAATGAAAGGAGCCTGGATTGCTCAGTTGTTTTTTTTGCCAGTTATAAAAAGGCCGTTTTTAACTCAGTAGACCTAGGCTACTTTAACTTAATAGGCTATAAGCTTGATATAATCAGCATTTTTTTCTCGTTAAATCAATAGTCTACACTGTTCTGCATGGTCTGACTTTCCCGAAAGCGGTGTTCGTTAACGTTAGGTCGGAATTGTCATGTGTCGTTGCTGCCTCTTTTCCTTATAGCATCTTCCACAACTCTGCAATTTGCCTTGGAGTAGGCCTAAAGAAATGTTAAAATCGTTATTCAAAATCAGGTTATTCTGAAGAAAAATGTGTTCTAATAAACTAATGATGAGGAAACATTACGCACGCAGTCACGCACACCAAATGCTTGAATTTAATGTAATTAATCTGCTTGTGCAAGGCCAAGGTGTTATATTTAATTTGTATATTATTCCTTTATTTTCAAATAGTTTTCCAAAATATAATACTGTGCTGTAACATATGTTGTTAGGCTACATCATTAAATGCACCTGCCTGTCGTTCATGCATTGAAAATAGATATGTCCGTTTTCTTTTATCATATGTCCGACAAACTCTAATCATTCCGGACATTCTGGCCGGCA
>OMKN01081370.1:3838-17045 GCA_900302345.1 Melanonus zugmayeri
CCAGCTGAGGGAGACGGCGCGAATCCCGGCTGCCGTCAACAGTCAACACCGGACAGTATTTTTACAATGTATGTGTAAATAAACGGTCTGCTGGCCAAATTGACTCTCCTGCCTGGTGTGTCCCTGTCTGTCACGGCTCCGGTAGTGGCAAGTCTAGCCACACATATAAATACATAAGGGATATTGAGTGTTATTCTTATTAGTTATAATGTTGTTTACCATATTTGTCAGCACTGTACAAGAATGTTAAGGAATAGAGTAGGCTATATCTTGTATATTGGTTATATGTGTAAACTATGTACATAATGCTCATGGACAGCGGGTGCATAAGGCAAAATCAATAAGTAGCCTTCCCAAATGTATCGCCGGCAATTGTGCACATATATCCTAGGCCAGCGATCCCCAACCTGTGGGCCGGAATCCTAGTGCTAGCATCCCCCCCCCCCCCCAAGCCTTCCCTAATGAACCGATAGCCTTCCCAAGCAAAAAGTTCACCCACCGAGGCCAGGTACACACAGAGCGACAGAGAGACTTTGGCCTTTATTTATTTATTTATTTGATTTGTTTGCTGTGGTTCTGTGTTCAGTTGTTCATTTAAAAGGTTTGATTAAAATGTTAAACAATAGCAACTTTTTTTTGTAACGAAAAAAATGCATAAAAAGAGCCGAGCCAAAAGAGCCGAATCTTTGAAAAGAGCCAGACTTCTCATCACTAGCCACAATAACAGCAGCCACCTGTGCGCAATGCTGGGCTGATTAACATCTTCCTTTCAAACATATTAAATACAGACGCAGTCACAAGCACCTCAATTACTTTCGGGTTTGGTAAAACCCATTGCGTGGCTGAATTAACCTATTTGCATTTTCTCCTCCCAGTATTTTGCGCGCTAGGGCAGAAACGCCCCATATTGCATATTCATTAAGGCAAACGTACTAAATGGACATTGCGTGTGGTGTTGCGCATTTAAAAGACGCAACCCTCAGTGCGCACCATTAGTAGATCAGCTTGCACATTTGTTTGTGGGTGATATCAAGTTTGCACATGTTTTTACATGTGCAAACCTTTAGTAAATCAGGCCCTTGGTATATACAGGTTGCTATTACTCTTTACATTAACATGCTGGCTATAGGGCACATTCTGATTTGAACACTGGGAGAGAGTGAAGCTGATAAGGAGCTCTTCTGGCTGATGATGCTTCAGATGCCCTAAGGAGCAACATAATGAAATAAACATGAGAACCAGGGTAGTTATTATCAAGCCAGACCGTTATCCAATTCTGCAGTAGATTTGGGACGCGTTACCACACTGTGGAGTGTGTGTGGTTGATGTCTGGTTAAAGCAGCCTCATCTGGCCCGAGTCAGACTGATTAGACTCTGGGGCTGGGTGAGACTGCACACCTGTGGTGCATCCAGTAATCAAGGCCCACAGGTTAAAGCATCACCACACACACTCGAGAGGAGTGCTGACATGTCTGCAATATACCACCTGCTCTGCCAACAAACCATGGTTGTTATTCTGCAATAAATCGGTTTTCAACATACACCCGTGTCCTGGTCATCCGAGGAGCCCAGGAAAGCCACTTCAGTGGCAGGTAGCAGGGAGATCTGCTACACGCACTATATTGGGAAAACACTGAAATACACTCAGACTCGCATGCAAACACCTACTGTATCGCGTATTTACTATTTAGCAGACGCTTTTATCCAGCGCAACATATAATATGTATAGTATTTTTAGATAATGTCATTAATGAGCAGGTAGGGGTTTAAGGCGCCTTGCTCAGGGACACCTACAGGTAGACAACAATTGGGACTTGAACCCACCAGACTATCCCACTCCCTCCCGTCCCCGTGTTTTTTTCTCATACTTTTCTCCCTGTCTCTCACTGCGTTGTTTCTTGCCGTCAGCACATAACAGCATGAACTAATCGTACCACGTTAGGTACGTTCTATGTCACATCTCATCTAGAGTGCTGTTCCTTACGTCTCTGCTCGTCCTCGCTTCGCATGTGTACACAATCCGACACACCGGCTCATCGACGCACCCATTTTATCACTAAACTACACGCAGCCTGTCAACTGAGCACACCTCCGCGCCAAAATTCACCACCAGCTCTGTCACAAGCCTGTGTACATCTTTAGCATAATAATCACATGTTAACATCATAATCAAGAGATAAAAATATCCCACTTTCAGCTATGCTCAACTGGCATTTTGATATGAAAATTGATAGCTAAGTGGTTCCTATTGGTTAAAGAAACAACCTCGGGCATTAAATAAGGTTTTGAAAAACATCTTTTTTACTGCAGCCATCACTTTTGTCAAAATAGAAATGTCCGGACACGGGTATATGTTGAAAACTAGTTTATTGCAGAGTTGAAAAATGGTTTGTTGGCAGAGCAGGTGGTATATTAGACATGTCCGTGTGTGTGGTGATGGCTGGTTTAACCTGTGGGCCTTCATTACTGGATGCACCACAGGTTTGCAGCCTCACCCAGACCCAGAGTCTAATCAGCTCAGGCCAGGTGAGGCTGCTTAAAGCAACCACCAACCACACACACTCCACACTATAAAACTAAACTTTGTATCACATGGACAAAACGTTATCATCATGACCTATAATCAGAGAAGCTCATCCTTTAAACTAATTTCCAGCGCTATTACTAGATAACCAGAGATCCCTCTCTCAAAGGCTCACAACATGCGGCAATCCGCAATTAAAAACCTGGTGTTAGTGGACCCTAGATGCCCAGGGCCGAACAGGCTAAAGATAGCTATCAGGATGTTGTGCAGACGACTGCTCCATCTGTAAACAGCCAAACTCCCTCACCAGCTGCTTCATTCTCTCTATGCTGTGGTCCAAGCACTAACTCTTTGAATGGGGCTGGGCCTGGATGGGGTTTTCTCTGGTAACTTATCTGTTATTTCCAATATTTCTGCTAGTTGTTATACTATACTATATTGTTCTATAGTATTCTTTGGGGACAGGGGCTAATACGAGGCAAGTATGAAGGTAAGCCTTTCAAATGGAATTTGCTCACCATAATAGAGAAACATTTTAATAGAATATAATGTTGCAGATCCAGTGTAATTACAAAGCGCCAACACATTTGAAATACATTTGCAATGCATCGTTTACTTACTAATTCTATAAGATAATAGCTGTCATTGTTATAGGGGCTAGTGTGCACTGTTCTGAATTATTTAAAGCTATGTGCAACTATGTGATGTGGCCTTTGGTTTGTTTTGGTGAATAATGTATATGGGTAGTTTGACCTGAGTTTCCATCTGGGCCTGCTTAGATCTCCAATATGGAAATGAGGACAGACCACAGTCTGAGATGGACCTTATGATGGGGGTGGGAGGACAATATGAAAGATACAGTACATCATCCTTTTACTTCTGAATACACACACACACACACACATACACTTGCACACACGCATTCTCAAAACTGCACATACATGCACCCACACACACACACACACACACACACACTAATTAGTTAGAAAGCACCATATGCTTATCGTAATCCAGACAGATTGAGAAAATCCACCTCACGAATCCAGAGAGAAGGGTATTCATTTACAAACAACAGACAGGGCACAGTGACCATTACAATGATGGAAGTCTGCTGTATTTCAATGAGCTGGGTGGCCGGTGAAGAGAGGGTCAAGAGAGGACAGGGGGCGATCAGATTGGACAGAACAAGAAGCGGGAATGAAATGGGACTGAACAGAAAGGCGAGTGTAGGGAAGAGTGGCGGTGGGGGTGGTGGTGGTGATGCTAGTGATGGTGGGGTTGGTGATGCTAGTGATGGTGGTGGTGATGCTAGTGAAGGTGGGGGTGGTGGTGGTGATGCTAGTGATGGTGGGGGTGGTGGTGGTGATGCTAGTGATGGTGGGGTTGGTGATGCTAGTGATGGTGGTGGTGATGCTAGTGATGGTGGGGGTGGTGATGCTAGTGATGGTGGGGTTGGTGGTGCATGGTTCTGCTGGTGGATGGGGGGGTGGTGGTGATGCTAGTGATGGTGGGGGTGGTGATGCTAGTGATGGTGGGGGTGGTGATGCTAGTGATGGTGGGGTTGGTGGTGCATGGTTCTGCTGGTGGTGGTTGGTGATGATGGTGTTGGTGATGGCGGTGTTGGTAATAGTGATTGTAGTGATGTTATTGTGTTAAAAATTAAAAGTCTGAATATTGATTGTGCTACACAGCTTTCACCTCTGGCATCACGATAAAAATGATGATACTAGCAGGAGCCATAAATATTGAACACCAGCCATCTACAGACGCACGCACGCACACACACACACACACACACACTCTGTCTTTTAGAAGTGCAACTCGTAAACTGGATATTGGACAAATGTTACATAAACATATCCGTGCTTTATATGCAGATCATTAACTCCATACTATCACCCATCATCTGACTATCAACTTCATCACAGGATGCACATTCCACATGCGCATCATGCACGCACCAACGCACATCCACACACACACAGCTGATACTGTTATCAGCCATGATGACGAGCAGGTGCGATAGTATTGTTTGAAGTCAAAGAGAGGCAACACATCAAAGCAAATAGTGATGTGTGCGCTGCGCAGGTGTGTAACACCAAGCTTAACTCAGCCACTCATCGCCATGCACGGTTAGTAGGCATGAACCCCCATTCCTTCCCCTCCATTTTGGAGCAGCTTTCACCTCGTCTCGTTCTTCATCTCCACCTCAACCGTCTGTCTGTTCCTTTCTTTCCTTTTGTGAATACGTCATTTTTTTCTCTTGTTGCATTTTGTCCCGCACACACCCATCACCTCCTGTTACCATCAGACTGCAAGACGACACATCATGGAGAAAATAAATACCATTATGTTTATACAAAACCAACCGACGAGTTCACATTGGATGTTTTCCAATGTGAAAACAATCACTTCAACATGCTTCTCTCTCTCCATGTCTCTCTCTTACAATTGTTAGGTTGTTTTGTCATGTCTCAAGGACTAGGCTGGATTTCCTAAACTACACTGTTGTTGAAGAATACTGTCTTCAACACCTCCTCTTTAGTCTTTAAATGTAATGTAATGGTGTTCTTCCTGTCTTCCTTCTCCTTTCAGGATGAAAAGAACCAAGTGATGATCACAAACGCCTGGCTGCAACTGGTGAGTCCACCTTGAAGCATCACATATCATATACTCACCATCACCATCACATATACTCCAAAGTTAACTTTACTGCACAACTGTGCTTGTGTGTGAGTTTGAATATATTTAACGTTTTCCTTTTAGAACTCTCTCTGGCAAGGCCATACAAGGTAGAGAATGGAAATTAATTGAAGGCAATTTAGAAAATGCAGACATTGTTTTGAAATATTTCCAATGTAAAACAGGAAATATTATTGTCATAATATACGTGCCTTTCCTTTATGGGCAATTTCCATAGCTCTGAATTATTGATTGCTTTACTATTAGTTTTGGGTTTGTTTCTATTTGTGTATAAGGTAATGATCTATTAACCAATAGCAACACACACACACACACACACACACTGACGATAGTCCCCATGAATCGTAGATGCGTCAAGCGATCAATTATTAAGGTGGCCACCATGTCATACTGGCATTTACTTTGGTGTTGTGGCTCAGGCTTTGCAAAGCAGCAGACTGCATCCTAATGGCATGCATTCTGACACAGACTTGAGATGGAATTAATGAATTCAGGTGGTGTGTAAATAATTAACTACTACCTGCCGTAGCTTCTTCTACAGCCAGTTCACATTAAAGACACAGCTTTGAAATGTTGCTTTGACATAGCCAGCCTAATGCATAAAAGATGATAGGGTCTACTTGCTGACAGACTTCCAATCCATCACTGTCTCGTAGATTAGAGTATCTTAATTCTTTTAAAAGACGTACTAAATTTGTACTTCCTGGCTTATGCTGTTGGGAAGCATAGCACGTTAGGCTGTAACGCAGTATTATCCGCTTGATAAAGGCTGTGAGGTTGTCCAGTTTTAAACTAATAAAACTCGTGCAACATTTGTTGTCATTATAGATGATGAGTTAGGCTTTAGGGGTGCTTGTATAACACACATTAATTTTACCCTTTTTACCAAATGAAAATGAAAAAGGCAAATCCCGTGGACATGGAATCGCTAGCCTTCAGCTCAAGGAATGTCACGCTTTCCGTTATATTTTCATTAAATTAGTGACAAAAACCATGTCGCTGAAATCCCTTTATTACACAGATGTTACCTCGTATCATAATATTCTGCTAATCTGTTACTGGCAACATCGCTTTGTGTTGGCCTCTTTAGCTGGCCGCTATCTGTGTTATCGTAGCCAACGAAACATGAAAGATACGACTTTCTAGTACCCAAACACAAGGGACACAACATGCCAAATGCAGCGTGTAGGAGATTATCTGCATGACTGAAAACATATGTCATAATGCATGGATATTTAAATGGGTTTTCCTATTTGATGATCTGCAGCTCCACGGTTTTACATCAGGGGAGAGAAGATCAAGCTTCCTTGATCTACTCTGGGATATGTGCTGTATACTCTTGGGTGTGTGATGTGTATGAGGATTTTAAAAATACATGAATTAATAATACATAATGAAACAGCAAAACCCCAAACTCAGAGGCACACATCTTGTTGACTAAGAGGAAGGAGGTGGCGACTGCTCTCTTGTCACTTACATTTATGCACTCCGGCTGCTCCGGCTGATAAACCAATCAACGGGAAACCACACCCACGCACGACACACGGCGACCAATCATCCGACGAGTCCTCGCACAATCGCGAGTGACAGGCGCGCCGCGACAAATGGGACAGGACAGACGGATTAACTGGCGAACAATATAAACTCAATCAAAAACCTGACAAGGCACAAAACATAAACACAGCCAACACAAACATATGCAAAGACTCAGCGCCGTTGGTCCCTGAAGCGTACGAGAGTCTGCCTAAAGTGAGCATGCAGGATTTAGTGCCAACTGTTGGCAAGGATTTATCGCCCCGCTTCGATATCATAGCCAAAGATACAGCCAACAGTTGTAGGACTATAAGCACCATCAACGAGAGGCTGTTCATCTTCTGTGAAGACGGTTTGAAGGCGGTAGTAGATGTATTCTGGTCCTTTGCCACTGTGTCGTTGTTACCGTGTACGTTATAGATGCAGCAGGCTGGTATCTCAACACTTTGTTCATGAGCCACCTTTGGCAATAGATATGCAGAGGAGCTGTGGCGGAGTACCAGCGTTGTTTATGAAATGAAATGGCTTTTACTGCAAACTGCTGTCAGTACTACTAGCGCCGCGCCTTGCCAAACATGGCAGCAACCGCCACGGGAACAAGCAATGAGAGCAAGTTGGACAGGACTTAAAAGACTAGAGACCCTATCTTGTTTGGGGACTTCATTCCATTTCATGGTTTCTTCTTTGTTGGTTATAGGATGGGTAGGTCTGAAACTGCATTGATATCTGTGTGATACATAATAGTGAAACGTTTTTTAAAGGTTCTCACTCTCTGAATCTTTGTTCTATTCACCCTACCTCTCCAACTATCATTTTGGTCTTCTTCTCAATTCTCATTACGGTTTTGTTTCTATCCACCTCCTCCCGTCTCACGCCATGCCGTCCCCTCCCCTCATTGGCTGTCCCTCTAGCACTGGATGGATATATACCTCATGTGGAACCCGGAGAACTATCCGGGGGTCCAGAACATCCGCTTCCCCTCCAGCCAGGTGTGGGTACCAGACATCCTGCTCTACAACAGGTAAGGTCTGCTGCTCTGCTCTAAACACTCACACACAGCTATTATCGTCCTCTCCTTTATTTGACCACCGTCACCTCCCCTTCATCACTTTCGCTTGATCTCATTTGTCCTTCACTCTCCTTGCACCTCCTCTCCTCCCTTCTCCCTCTGCTCTCTCCCCACTCACTTCCGTATTCGCTCTCTCCTCTTCTCATACAGTATGTAACCTTGTCTACTTTCTTATGTACTCATTCTCTCTTATCTCCTTTCCTCTCATCTTCTCCTCTCCTCCCCTTCTCCTTTGCTGTAATTCTGCCTGCTCTCTTGTTATTTTCCCGTCCCTTGTTATGTTCTCTTTCTTTTCTCCCCTCTTCTGCTCTGGCTTACCTATGTTCCCCAATAAACCTGCATTAGTCACTGTGTTGGCTCCGTAGCAGAGCTAACGGTATTATCTCTTTATTACATGGTTAGGTAGATCGCCAGAATCCCGTTTACCCTTCACACTCGGAAAGAAAACACCAACAGTTCCCCATCGCAATTTCATCCATGGCTAGAGCCTCGCCTGTAATGAGATGATTGAGTTAATTGCCTCTGGGAGGAAATCAACTACAAGTCCCAGCGGGCTTAGCGAGGTGTAGCTGCTTTTGTATAATAGCCAATTGGTTAGTGGCCTGCGGAAAATGTGATGTGCTAAATGGCTGGAAGACAAATGTCTAAATGTATTAGCTGGAGTGCTTCTAGTGACATGGCATGCGATACGTCTGGTGTTAATGGAATTAGTTGGATTATGACCAAGATGACCAAGATATGGGGGATTTAAGGTGAATATACACACAAATCTAACATTTTTTTGTATTGTGACTTCTAGTTCCCCCCACCCTTAATTTATGCAAATTAAGTGTTCTGTCATTAAATATGCACTCATTTGCATATCACCTAAAACACAATATTGACATATTAGATGAAGGCAGAACTTTTGGGTTTGTTTTAATGTGATCAATAACTAATTGGTTGGTAATCCACAGAGGCTTTTGTCAAAATATTGTTCTTTCAGTTAATTATGTTAAAATACACTTAACACATGTTAAAAAACAAGATTTTCATGTATTTCTTTTAGATATAATACCACATCAAATGAAAATGACAAAAGATACCAAAATCCCTCTGAACATGTCTAGCTATTCCAAGTAGGAAGCAGTAGAATGATGTGGCTTTACCTATTCGATAACTCATGAGACATGAGTTATCGAACTCGGCATGTGTGCAAAATGTCAAAATGTCTTAGAACATGTGTTGGCAAAGGTCGTATAAAGGTGAAGGCGAAGGTTCCTGCATCATTGCATTTGCAATGAATGAGGGCAAGACAAGAACATATGCCTCCCAGTCGGAATAATTGATGGTGCTTTGCATTGTGTTGCTTGCTTCAAGGCTACTGGAGGAGGTGGTGACAGGTAGATTGAGATAAACGTGCAAGTATGCGTGTCTTCTGCGGTAATGGGTGTTGTACACGTGTGCACAAGACAAAGAGGAAGAGACAGGCGAGGGGGTGAAAGAGAGCAATTCATAACAAAAGGAGGAAAGCGGGGAGAGATGGAGAGAGTGTGTTGCTAACAGGGATGATACAGGATATTAAGCAGCTTTACTGCGGGGATCAATGACAACATTATAATCCTGAAACAGGAGCAGATTGTAACTGACATTGCTTGTTCATGCACATCATGGGTGAGGATTACATCCTTTTTGTTAAATATTTTCCATATGAGTTCCACTGTCTTAATATATTCTAAATGTGAATAGTAATTATAATAATAATTAATAATATCATATCATAATGAAAATAATCCAGGTTACTCCTTTAGTTCATTTGGTTTTGATACTGTGTTTTCTTTAGTACTTAGGGCCTGATTTACTAAGATCCCAAATAAAGAGTACTAAATTGCGTGTGCATTGCAACATATTGCGCGTTTGGTTGGTGTATGTAGGATAAGGATAGGATAAGGATAATTGCGTTAATGACAACACGTGCAAACAGCAGTATTGCATGTGCAGGTTTCGCATGTTTTAGTGGTTTCCACCATGGAGAGTTTGGACGAAAAGCAGAAAGCAAAAACGTTAACACGAGTGACAAAAACCCTTTCTCTACGTATTCTTTCATGGTGCCTATCTCTCCTCCTTGCATCAATAACAGCAGCCACCTGTGCGCAACGCTGGGCTGATTAACACCTTCCTTTCAAACGTATTAAATACAGACACAGTCACAAGCACCGCAATTACTTTGAGGCTTGGTAAATCACAATGCGTGGCTAAATTAACCTAAATTAACCAGTATTTTGTGCGCTAGAGCAGAAATGCCCCATATTGCATATTCATTAAGGCAAACGCATTTGAAAGATGCAATCCTCAGTGCGCACCATTAGTAGATCAGCTTGCACATTTGTTTGCGGGTGATATCAAGTTTGCACACGTTTTTACACGTGCAAACCTTTAGTAAATCAGGCCCTTAGTGTATTGGCATTTTACCTACTTCAGTTTTCTGAAACAGCGTGTAAAATGCTTTCCCGTTTCATGGTTTTGAGGCCATGGGAGACTGAAGATAGATAAGACGATGGTATTTTCCTTCAAAGTTCCGATACAGTTTACACACGATTGTTATTCCGCCCTCAACATCATTTTTCTCCCCTGAGTGCTTGCTTTGTTAAAGGATACGTTCACAGGTCAAAGGCAGCCCTGTTATGTTTGTGAAAATCATCTTGCACTTACTTATTTACACATATTTACAAATCCCAAGAACATTGACCAATGGCCTCCTCAACTGCAACAGTTTAAAAAAAGGGAAAATATTATGGGTTAGTTGGTTGGTTTAAAGATCTTGATCTATTGAATGAGACGTGTACTTTTTTTTTACACAGCATTCCAAAGCTTCCATTAAAAGTTAACTTTAAATGCCCAACAAACTTCACACATCAACTTCATAGTCACACACACACACACACACACGCACACACATTCTCATGACAGGTGTTGAATCCAGGATACAAATGTTAATTGGGGGACTCTCTTAGATGATGATCAACTACCTCCTTCTGTCCTCCTCTCTTTTCGTCTGCATCTGTTCCCTCAGTTCATGTTCATTGAGTTTTCTAGTCTGCATGTCATAACATAACGATGAGTTACTGTATCTCCCGATGCTGTTCACATGAATTCACATCATGTTTCTGCCTCCCCCATAGTGCAGATGAGCGATTCGATGCAACGTTTCACACCAACGTGCTGGTCAACTCCTCAGGAGCCTGCCAATACATCCCTCCAGGTGAGAACACATCTACTGCCTCTCCTGGCTTATGTCCTTCATGGCATCATCATCTTCCCCTATTAGAATTAATACAGAGGACACTACTCTAGGGAGCAGCAGGACAGTGTAGTGGTTCCACTCCCAGCCCAAAGGTTCTCGGTTTGATCCCCGATGTCCGCATTTTACCTGTAGTAGGCATCCTTGAGCAAAATGCCTAAAGGCGCATTCACTTGAGAAGCTGTGGTCTCGAGCACGGCAAGTTTAAAACACACACAAAATCAGCTACAGCATAAAACATTCTGGCTTTTTGAACTGTACTGCACATCTATTGGTTATATGTGGCGTGCCAGGTCAAAGTAGACATAATTTCAACTTTGCCGCAAGTCCCCTCCATGGCAAACCGCCATGAGGTCAGGCGCATGGCCCCTCCCCTTTCTCCATAGGAAAACAATGGAGTGAGTCCCACATGGTGTCCGACCGCGTCTCAAGTGAACACGCCTTAACCCCTACTTGATACTACTGCACATTACATTGAATTCACTGTAAGTTGCTTTGGATAAAAGCAATAAAAGCAACTTACAGAGTAGATAGAAGGTTTGTTGGAGCCCCTGAATGGGTCCGTATGACTCTACCTTTCTAGGTATCCTGAAGAGCACCTGCTACATAGACGTGCGGTGGTTCCCCTTCGACGTGCAGAAGTGCGACCTCAAGTTTGGCTCCTGGACCCACAACGGGTGGCTGCTGGACCTCCAGATGATGGACGTAGACATCTCCACCTACATCCCCAACGGGGAGTGGGATCTCGTTGGTGAGAATAACAAACAATCTTTCAAAAATATAGTATACCAACAAAACCATTTTTAATTAGCTTTAGAGAACAGGCTGTTCTCCATTGAGCATTCATCTGAATCACAGATGAGAACGATAAATCTGTGCCTCAAACCACGGTGTGTTTTTCAGTTTGACTATTAAACTTTGAACATTTTAACTATGTAGATCAAATAACAGAATAACATTTTATATGGGACAGAGCAACATTTACTCAATGCTCAGATCATGACTGGATTAAATCCGATTGCATTCACTGCCAACACCACACAAACATCTGAGTTGCAAATATCTGTTTTTTGGTATTTATTATGTACAAATATAATTGGAAATGTTTTTTTCACAAACAGCAGCATATCAAAAAAGAAATCTAATATAACAATAATTGCAAAAAAAAAAATTAAAACTATAGAATGAGGACCAGTATAATATTCTATGTGAGAGAATGGTTGAAGGAGATTCGTATTGCAAAGTATTAAAAGCCTTTTCCTGAGTTAGACAGCCAATCAGTGTCAGGCAGTCGATGCAGCAGAAGTCTACGGCTGCAGAGTCATGGGCTTGCTCAGTGGTGGGTGGAGACAGATGTCTCCCCTGTTCATCCTTAAATATCTTATGTGCTGCTCTGATACTGGTCTGTTGCTTGATCTCACACGCACACACACACAGTGTACCCAGCTGGCTGGAGGGGGGCAGTGAGTGGTGACAGCTGCCCCAGGAACGGTTCACTTATTACAGCCACAACACACACAACAAGCCTGGCCTGGTCTCAAAGTTGTGGTGCCTCCCAACATGACCTTGCCAACCCACTCTCCAATCCCTTTACATCCCATCAAGTCAATTGTTGTCAGACTCTAAGATGTTTTAAGCAAAGGTGTTGTGAATGGCTCATTAAACAACCATTTAAGGCAATTAAATTAAATTCAAAAGTGATAAAAAAACTAAACAATTATGTTACACACTGCCTCTCCAACAGGACGCTTTCTCTCTTGTCACCTTGTTAAAGCCTCACACATGGTTTATTCATAACCGTCGAGTGGTTCTGAACACAGCTGTGGCCTGCCATCAGCCACGTGTTTAACATTGAGGTCTTGGCCCAGTCTGAGGTGAAATACCCATGGAGTCGCTACTGGAGTTTTCTTTCATTTAATTCATCTGAAGGATGCCAAGGTGGTGCAAAGTTAAATGTATCATGGCACGTTGAGCACTATCTGAAACACACACAGTTCTTTCTCAGATGAAATCATGTATACACACACACACACACACACACACACACACACATCCTTGTTTTGAGTGTAGGCCAATTGGTGTAACTAGTAAATGGCTT
>OMKN01081375.1:7138-17809 GCA_900302345.1 Melanonus zugmayeri
GGTAGTGTGCAACAACCTAGGGAACCCTTTTTTAGCACTCACACTTCCCTTTTATGAGCACTATAGGAGGTCCGATCTCTTAAGACGTCTTAACGTAAACTTTTGGCATTTCCTGGGGGCAAATCTGTTTTTTTACCCCCAACTCTCCCTCGACTGACGGTGTTTCCTTCTCGTCTTCTGTTCTGTTACTCGTCCTTGTGTTATTAATAGCAACCCCTTCACTTGTAAGCCGACTGAGCTCCTGAACTCGTAGTCATAAAGTAGGAGGTCAGAGAGGTCTTCTGCTGTTTTTTGATGCTGGATCCTGTAGAGTCACAGAGGAAACACTGGTGTAAACTGGCCATTGTTAGTTTATGTCAGAAAAAAGCCAGAAAAAAGCTCTTGTCAATATGAAAAAAAACCCTGACAACATGTATTGTTGTAACCTGCTTGTTGTTCCCTGGCGCTGGCCTCTGTCACACCACACAACCAAAGCATTCTTGTGTTTGTGTTTAGTTTTAGCTGTATTACGTTTGCTTGTCAATCTTGTATAACCTCCCAGCAATATCCTTTCCCAATAAATGTAAAACCTTTGTAAAAACATGTTCATTTTCTATGCTTTATGCAAAGAGTGGTGTTTGCTTGATTTTGAATAGTGATTGTTTTGTTTGCTTATCAAGTTGTTGATATCATTTTTTTTTTTAATGTAATTGTTCATGTTTTTAAAGACCGAATTCACCAAATTCGGGCAAATGCTCCAATGGAACCCCGATCATCAATGCTAGCAGTTGTATATGATCACTTCTCTCTGCCTCTTCTAATGTCCCCTGCTTGTTTTATTACAGAGTCTCACATGAATAAAGATGATGGCCAATTTGGTACTCATGGTAAGACATAAAGCCAAACCAAACATATTATTATTGATATTATAATTGTATACTTCCTTGTTTTGTTGTACTTGCTTGTGTTACTTGCTTGCCCTTTTCACAAAGGCATCATCGTAGGACAAACACAGGTGTCTCATAACACTATGCTACTTTTATGTACCTTTTTATAGACTAAACTAGTGAAGATAAGTCTACTACCCACATGAAAGGAGCAGACCCATAATTAGTATTATGACCTGTGTTTGTCCTACGATGACGCCTCTGTGAAAAGGGTCTTTTACTCATATCAATCCTATACTTCTATGATTGAGTATGCACCCTCCCCCATTATAACGGTCTGTGTCCTTGTCCTGCCACAGCTGGGGTGGACTGTGTAGACTCTGGGTGGCTGACGTGCCAGGCGGAGGTGCGTCTGCGTCTCCACCCCTCCAAGAGTGCTCCCGTGTCCATCACCAAGAAGAAATACAAGAGGTCCCGCTTTAGGTAGGTGCCCCCCCCCCTACTTTAATTCAAACTTTTTTAAGACAGTTAAAAATATAAAAGATTTCCCTTTTTATCAGGAGAAAAAAAAAATTCAAATTCAAATCTTTTTACTCCCACTGAGATATTAGACGGGCTAATACATAATTTCTCCTCCCCAGGATCAAGCTGAATTTGGAGGGCTACGAGGAGGAGGACGAAGCGGAGGAAGAGGGTGAGGAGGCCCAGGAGCCGCCTAGCCCCGTGTCCCTGCACAAGATGACCACCACCCTGGAGATCAGCACGATCAGCAGTGACGGCTACAAATCCCGCCACTCGCAGCCCGACTGCGGCTACCCGCTGGAGCCCTCGCGGTGGACCGAGTACAGCATCCAGACCATGGACCCGGACAACCTGGAGTTCACCTTCGAGTTCTTTGAGGTGATAGCGGCCGATTGCTTCCTATAGCTACTCTGCACTCAAGATACCTTTTCCAGCTTTGGATAACGGTGTCTGCCAAATGAGTAAATAGTAGTTTTCAAGCGCACACTGGTCTTTTGGGGTTTCAGGGGTCAAAATGTGACTTTTATTGAATTCCCAAATGACCCGAATCTCAGGTTCACATAGCTTGAATCTCTTCAAGTAATACAGATCTCGTGCACTTGATTTCAAGCGTTTTTTGGTACAACTCTGTAATTTCCTCCCTCCCTTAGGAGGACCTGGGTGAGCACGTTGTGCAGGGAGACACGCACCCCGGGCACGTGGGCACCGCCTGCCTCCTCTCATCCTCCTTCACGGAGAACGGCAAGGACACCGGGGTCACCACGCTGCCCATCATGGGCCGCAACTCCAGGCAGACCATCGGGAAGGTCAGAGGTCAGGACTCCATCTTCTTCTTTGTTTTTTTGTGGTTTTATTCGCAACATTACATTTGTCTTAATAATGAAATACACGGGCAGTGCAAGATGTGAAATGTTATCATGCAACTTCTGATCAAGCCATGTGAATATGACATGTTTAAACTTTTAAATTTTAATGCATGTTAGAATTATAAAAATGCAAATTAGTGTTCAATTGCATTGACTTCTAAGCTGAGCTGCAATTACAAATTGTACCCTCAGTAGTGTTGCCCTAAGGATAATTACAGCGAGCAGTGTGTTAATTAAAATCGTATTAAAACTTCCAGTCCCATAGTGAAGCAGTATAAAGCTTAGGTGTGGTCTCTCTGCATTTCAGTTGACTACTTAGTGATTCGGCCGATCCGCAGCCTGCACTGCGACATGAACGCATCCTTCACCCGATACTGGAGGAAGAGGAGTGCTCTAGACGTGGGCCACAGGGGAGCAGGAAGCACACAAGCTGCCAAGTGAGATGCTGTTACACACACACACACATTAATAATTGTTTTTTTTTAGCAGTTTATTTTATTTTACTGCTATTTTAGCTGTAAAATAATAATCCATAACACACTCTATAATCCTATACTTTACTATGCTTAAAGGTTCTTGCACACTCCCCAATAAACACAAACAAACAGCAACATCGGTGTGCCAGTGTGCCATACCCGTCATTGGCTGTTGTTGGATTACGTTTCTTGGCAGCAAAAGGTCGAAATGGTGTTGGCCAACTTCTGCCAACGTTCTAAATTTAGGTGTTGCCGTTTGTTGGGGCAGTGGTGCAAGCGCCTTCTTTTTAAACCGCTTGAGTTGTTGAGTTGATTTTTTCCAATATGTATTGAACAGATACCACAAAGTGCAGGAGAACACCGTGGCCTCTTTCAAAAGTGCAGCCAATCATGTGAGTTTCCCCCGTACCACACGGTGACCTTTGAGACCCCGCGTGACATTCCTGGATGTAGTGATAAACAAGACACTCAACACAAGATGAGTGTCTTGTTTATCACTCTAACACGCACGCATACTTGCATGTGCGCTAGTGAAATTAATGTGTATCACAGAATATCAAAACAGTCATGTGAGGGCATAGGCAAGCTACATACTGTGTATTACTCCCTGATTATTATATATATATATATATATAAATCCTCTCCGTGTGTCAAATGTGTCTCACAATTCTGTTGGTCCACAATATGCTTGCTTCATGTGTTGAATGTTGACATGTATTTTGTATTGTATCATTTGTGGAGTGACAGTAACATGTGCCTACCTTCTACACATCATATAGTCTTTATTGTGTTTTATACATTGTGGAGTGTGTGTGTGTGGTTTGTGGCTGGTTTAAGGCCCAAGTCAGGGTGATTATGCTCTGGAGCTGCCGCACACCTGTGGTGCATTGAGCAATCAAGGCACACCGGATAAATCAGCTAAACCACACACACTCAAGAGAGCGCAGTCCGCACATACCACCATCTAATTCCCTGGTTATTATTCCCTGGTTATTATATACTGTTTGTATAGGGTGCAGCATATGTGGAGTTTGACGTGCACCTCTCCAAGGACTATGTGCCCATTGTGTACCACGACCTGACCTGCTGCATTTCAACCAAGAAGGTACAGGAGAATGCCGGCCTGTGTTTAGGCAATAGTAGAACCTCTCAAATTACACTTTTTAGACTAGAAAGCAACCAAAATATATTTTTTTATAATTGGCTTTACAAAATCAGTTGGCATGTATTAACGGTTGATTATCTGTTATTACATATACATATCCTATTACATATACATATCCTATTAATAATATTCATATTTTAACATTCATGTAATATCATTTCATATTTTCCCATAATGTCTTTGTCCTCAAAAAGCGAATGTCTATTATTAGTCAGTTAGGCAATATTACTAAATTAGAAGCAGCTGGGAGCCACATTTACTCATAACATGTGTTTAGTAAATGCTGATGCTGCAGATATTTAAGAAATAACATCTTTGGACGGCAGAAAAACGACAAGACATCGCTGGAGTTGATCGAGGTGCCGGTGAAAGACCTGACGTTTGACCAGCTGCAACTCCTCAAGGTACATGCTGGCTTGAGCAGTTTAAAAAAATAAAAAATAAAGAATTGGTTTCTTGTGGCCAGATTTCAAATTCTTCACATTCCTGCATTGAGCCCAACTAACCCATAACGCCACACACACCAGGGCCACACATTGACCTATGTTAGTGTGTAGGCACGTGCATTCTCTGCACTTGTTAATGCTGGCTGCTGGCAATGAAAGGCTCACGTGTGGCATCAAAGGTAGTCGTTTTCTCAGTTTGGATTTAACTCTTATTTATGTATTATCTCAGATACCATGTCCCCGTGCTTAGGGTCAGTTATAGAAAGAAACAGCAAAGCAGCTGCAATATGTCATAACAATGTCTTGATGTTATACAATGTACTGTATGGTTTGTTTGGCTTTGTGTCACAGCTGGCCCATGCCACAGCCATGAAATCGAATGATCACAAAGGTAAACCGCTTGTGTGTGTATATAAATATATTTGTTCTGTTTTTTATTTTAGTGTAAATAAAGACTGCTTTCTGTTTGACACATGGACACACATGTATGTGTGTGTCTGTGTCTGTGTGTGCCAACTTATTCAGAGAACTTACTTGGAGTTTCTGTCTTCTATTTAGATCTGCTGGACGATGAAGATGAAATCGATGAGCATCAGCCGTTCCCCTCACTCTCACAGGTATAGGTTCAAATTCGGTTGAGCCGGTTTTCAAACATAACAAAATTGCAACGTTTTCCCACTTGGCTATACACATACCAACCTTTTTAAATCTCATTTGAAAGATTACATGCACATTGAGCAACCACTGTTTGTGTTTCACTGTGTGTGTTGATAGATATTCCAGGCCATTCCTGAGAACGTTGGCTTCAACATTGAGCTGAAGTGGATCTCCCAGATGAAGGTAATTGTTGTTTAGCTCGGATCTTGTAGTGGTCTACAAATGGGTAAAGATTGAAATGGGATGGATGGATATTAATGTACATTTTTATACTACAATTAGGCGGAATATAGGCTGTTTTCATCTTGATTATCTGTGCTTTATTTTTGTAATAATTTATTTTTGTAAAAGTAAGACATTACCTAACCAATATCTAGGTTAGATATTATTGTACTGTTTCTGTACTATAGCGGAGTGCAACGAATGTTGGAGGAGTACTGCTGTACTCTGTAAGAATGTACAGTACATTCTTAGTACTGCTGTATGGTGTAATATTTGTCCTGGACCTGTTCCAAGAACCGGTCCAGGGCCTGTTCTTGGAACAGGTCCTGGAAAAGAACAGGTCCGTGAAAAGACTCAATCACTATGTATACTGATATACATATATATATATATATATATATATGACATAGTGATTGATTCATTGTGTTCTTTCCTTAGAAATGGCAAAGCTTCTGAGCCGTGTGTGGCACTAACATACGTGTGCCTTGTTGTTGTCGTTGTTGGTAGGACGGGTCATGGGATGGTAACCTTTCGACGTACTTCAACATGAACACGTTCCTGGACATCATCCTGACCTGCGTACTGCAGATGGCCGGCCAGCGCCGCATCGTCTTCTCCTGCTTTGACCCGGACGTGTGCTCCATGTATGCGCTTACACACACGCCCACAAGATGACATGTATTGTAAATAGGTGTCTCCCAAGTCCCAGCCACCTATATGCCCATAACTTACGCACGTAAAAACACATACGTAAGAGTGGGGGGGGGAGGAAGCTCGGGGGTTTGAGAAGAAGCATCCCGCCGGGATACGCATCACTCGCTTGCCTGCACCCGCCGCGCCTGCCCGCCACCGACAGAGACCGCTAGGCACCGTCGGGGCACGGCAGCCGGTGGACGACCTCATGTCTCCGTCACGGTGGCGGGGAGCCACGCTACAATCAACTCTCGAATATGATCTCAGATCAGACGAGACTTAAGCATATCAGTAAGCGGAGGAAAATAAACTAACCAGGATTCCCCTAGTAGTGGTGAGCAAAGAGGGAAATGCCCAGCGGCTCCGATTGGTTTGTGGAAACTTATTACGTAATACGTTTGGAAAATAATCCCTCCCAATTCAAACCCAGGAAAGAGTAAAAAATTTAAATGCTTACTAGTATGTACATAAGACCCTAAATTACATAGTTAGAAGGTTTTTGTGGATTTGGGTGTCCAGGGTCTTTTACAAACTTAGTAAGTTTGGGAACCCCTGTTGGAAATCACAATCACTTTCTTCATAGGGAAATTGATAACCATGCTAAGGGATGGTACGGCTTAGTTTGTGTTTATGTCCCATTTTAAATGAACTGAGACATTGAGTCATTAGGAAGGAACGATCATTTTGCTTACTGCTGATTACTTACTGCTTACTTTGATTGCAGACTAAAGAATGTGAACCGTCAGTGTCAATGCTGATGTCAGCCCAGTGCTAACATGTTGTTGTCTGTTTCTCTATATCTCTTCTCTCTCGCGCGCTCTCTCTCCCCCCATCGCTCTCTCTCTTTCTCTCTCTCCCCCTCCCCCCACAGGGTCCGCCAGAAGCAGAACAAGTACCCTATCCTCTTCCTCACGCAGGGCATCTCAGACATCTACCCGACCCTGATGGACATCCGGTGTCAGAGCACACAGGTCGCCATGAGCTTCGCCCAGAGCGAGAATATCCTGGTGAGGAACGCGCACACACACACACTACTACTACTACTACTACTACTACTCCTCTTCATTCCCTATGGGACATAAGGATTCAATGAGCGCTCTCCATTGCATTCGGTCTGCATTCGGCCTCCCCATGTCAGGTTCATCTGTTCCAGCTCTTGTGTCACAGTTCTGTGCCAGGTGGTTTTGGGCCTCCCTGGTTTTCTTTTGCCTGGTGGTGTCCATCTTAAGGCAACTTTTATGATCCGGTCCTGTTCCATTCTCAGCACGTCCTAGCCATCTCAGCACGTCCTAGCCTTCTCAAACGTCTGTGTGTAATGTCTTTGGTGATGCTCCGGCTACCCGTTTTCTTGTACAGTTGATGGTTGGAGATTTTGTTAGGCCTGAAGGAGGCATCCATTGTTAAAAACTTCCACTCTCCTCTGTCTGTTTTGACCACTCACCAGCTCTCTGAACCATACAGCAGAACAGACTTGACATTGCTGTTATACAAGAACATCTTTGTTTTAAGGCTGTATTGCCAGCCTTGCCTTGATGTCTTTTTGGGCCCCGCTCTCCTTACTGATGAACCCAGGTAGGTGAAGTCTTCCACAAACTCAAGTGTTTCCCCATTCACAAGGATGGGTTCTGTGGGGGTGGAATTTACATACATCACTTGCGTTTTGGAGGTGTTGATGTTGAGTCCTGTCTGGCAAAGTTGTTGAGCCTGTCAGTTTTAACCTGTATGTTGGAATGGTTGGTTGAAAGGAGAGCGAGATCGTCAGGATAGTCAAGATCTTCCAGCTGGGAGAACATGCTCCACTGGATGCCTCTGGGTCTGTCTGCTGTGGTGTTGGTTGTGATCCAGTCTATGGTAACAAGAGAATAGGAGAGATGATGCACCCCTGTCTCACTCCGGACTGCATGGAAAACCACTCAGAGAGGGTATTGCCCATGATGACACTGCACTCAAAATGTTCATAGAATGTTACGATTGTGATGATCTTTGGTGGAATTCCATAGGAGTGGAGTATCTTCCAGAGAGTGTTTCGGTGGACACTGTCAAAAGCCTTCCTGAAGTCTACAAAGTTGATGTAGAGGGGTGTGTTCCATTCTAAGCACTGCTCAATGATGTTTCGCAGAGCGAAGATCTGGTCCATACCCTCTTCCATTCCTGAAGCCTGCTTGCTCCTGTCTAAGCCTGGTGTCAGTGGCGGTCTCCATCCTGTTGAGAAGGACTCTGCAAAACACCTTGCTTGGAATAGATAGAAGGGTGATTCCTTGCCAGTTGTCGCAGTTCTTGGTGTCGCCTTTCTTGGGGATTTTGACAATAAGGCCTTTGGACCAGTCTTCAGGGATGGTGTCCTGTTCCAGATGTTTTGGAAGAGGTCCGTCAGAACTCGTGTTGATGTGAGAATGTCGGCCTTCAGCATCTCAGCATGAATACCGTCTATGCCACATGCCTTGCCACCCTTTAGGGTTTGGATGGCGGTTCTAACCTCAGCAGAGTCAGGGGGGCTGATGTTGATTTCCAAGATATCGTCTGTTGTTATGGTGTTGGCTGGTTGTTCTGGCTCAGGGAGGTTGAGCACTTCCTGGAAGCGTTGAACCCATCTGGCTGCTCGCTCGCCCTCTGATGTACAGATGTTGCCATTCTTGTCCTTAATATGGGTAGTTTGGCTTGTACATTTGCCGCAGAGTCACTTGATGATCTTGTACACTGTGCCCAGATTTCCATAGGCTTCTCTGCTTCACTTGCCAGGTTTTCAACAAAGACCCTCTTGTCTCTCCTGGCACTCCTCTTCACCTCTCTGTCCTTGTTTTTATAGGACGTCTTGGCTTTCTCGAGTCATTGGGACTTGATGTTCATTGTCTTTGCCTTCAGCTGTTTCCTCTCTTCAATTTTCTGCCAAGTGTTAGCTGATATCCATTCTTTGGCCCTCGTAGACCCTCTTTCGCACTCCTGACTTCCTCTCAGCTTTCATCAGGAGTGGTCATACTGGCACTCAAATAGTTTGGGTGGCTGGGGTCTACTATTAGCCTGATGTCAATTGGTTTGCTCATTGTAGTTTCTGTAACAATAGTTTTCTTTTTGTCGGGTGGTGTTGTTGGCGCCACGCCCAACCCCCAACCTGGAGGGCCAGTGTGCTGGCTTTTGTCCGGCTCCTCATCTGAGACCAATCTGGTAAGGTTAGACCTGCCAGGAGCCAGAGGCTCCCCCCAACATAGCTCTCAGGGTCTTAGTCTCTCTCTCTCTCTCTCTCTCTCTAGGGAATAAGTGCCCACACGGAGGAGCTGCTGAAGAGCCCCGACTTCATCCGGGAGGCCCAGAAAAAAGGCCTGGTGGTGTTCTCCTGGGGCGAGGACAACAACAACCACGACAACCGCAGTGCGCTCAGGGAGCAGGGCATTGATGGTCTCATCTATGACAGGTACGCTCAGATGTCTCTCACACACACACACACACACACACACTGGTGTTTACTTGTCTGCGTCAGGTAGGGTCAAACATAACACGCAGCTATAACACACACACACAAACACAGGGTGTTCCATAAGCGCCGGCTGCCGGCTAAATAGCCGACTACTCACTCCTCTTTGGCCAGCTACTTTTATGCCCGACATATCATATTAATAGACTGAATTTCTGAAATGTTTGGAGTCTTTTTAGCCATAACAAGGCAGTTGATTTGTCATCTATTTAGGCCATTATCATAACATGGCAATTGATTGGATAACGTGACAGACGTGATGTCTTTAGTTGACGTTAACTATAAATTAGCGAAGTCTCGCATATGTTTTTTTTCCATACCGTCGCTTCGAAGCGATCGCTCTACAGACGTGGTTGAAGCATAGACTGGATAAAATAGCGCTGAAGACACGCCGAGTAGGGTTAATGGTATTACTATTCTGGTAGGACAGCAGTGCAGAATTACATTTGTGAAAAAAAGACACAGTATTCCGTTCGCTTATTGGCAACGATCCGCGGCTCGGATAAGCATTAGCATATGAAAAACACTTAGCGTTGGGGTCGTCATTTAACTCAAGTGTTTCACGTAACCAATTACCAAATGAAAGAACGTAGAAGTTAATATGTGCAGTTATGTCCCACAGTCGATCGCTGTCCGACTCAATAATCTGCAGTTTTTAATTTATTTTTTTGGTCTTGACTTGGCTTTACAACCTATTCCTATTACAGTTCATGTCCAATTTTGTTCGCATAGTCACGAGTTACGAACATTTATTCCTGTCCTGGATATTCAAGTGCATCTATGGTTCGTTACAAGTTAGGATCATGGATGTATGGGTTAGGATAGGGCACAGCGCGCAACCATAAATCGCCCCCTCCCCACACAACATTTTTTTCCCAAATAAGTAGACCTGATGCCCAGTCGACATTTCTATTGAACAAATTATTATTAGGGGTTGTTCAAATAATAATAAGAATGATAATAGCAATATTTGTATTATAATAATTGCACTGGCCTGTAGTAGCCTTATAAATCAACTTGTTATTGGAAAACTCTTGGATTACTTTTTATATATTTCTATTTCCTACTCTTTTATCCAACATGACGGTGATTGTTTTTCTTTTGGAAGCATGCCACTAATGAGCAGGTAGGCAGGTACGGCCCGCCCTAGACTATGCAACCGCGTTGGGCCCCCCCGGCGATAGGGCCCCACGAAGCCCAGTCGAATCCTCGCGCTCTAGAATAGAGTGAACACTCGATAGCACGAATCCTTTTTTTTTTTTAAATAAAGAAAGTTGGTGACATAAAGT
>OMKN01081399.1:2680-19513 GCA_900302345.1 Melanonus zugmayeri
CGAGTACACACACACACACACACACACACACGTAAGGTACATTCGGGAAACAGCTCGGTAGCTTAAGGGAGATTTCACGACACACGTAGCGCTAAAGTACATTCGGGAAACGCAGCCGAGAGCCAGCGGTAAATCAGCCCAGAGCTCAGATCAGTTCATGGATCATGTTCTCCCCGGGATAAGACGGACGTTGACCGGCCGATCAGCTCAGGAGTCGGGCTGCTGGCAGCTGAGATGACCGCTGCTCTCACCCGACCGGCGGCTCATCGTGTCCGAAAACGTCGGAGCAAATTTCCCAAAAAGCGTTATTTGGATAAACTGATCACATATTCTGAATCTACATGGTTACTTTCTCGCCTGAAAAAATATTAAAACGACATATATATATATAAAGCGACATATTAACAGCCCCTAGAGCGAACATTACAACAGTTTGCAGCCTGCAGTTTCTCTCTCATGGATGACGTATTTGTGACCAATCAGCGTCTACTGATTGGTCACAAATCAGTAGACGCTGATCTCGCCGATCTCTACTATGTCGGGAGATACAACGGTGTCTTTTTTTTAAACATAGTTTTCATCAACAGTACAATATATAGATGACCAAATCACTTGGTCAGTCTAATCAACTGTTAATAACAACCACACACATACAGTGACGGACGGTGTATCAGGTTGTATAAATAAAATAAAGAATAGACTACATAATTATAAAACCAAGATGCATGAAACTTTGATTCCACATACCTGGCGATGATGGTGGACATCGCTCTCCTCCTGAGCGGTTGACGATCGCTCCTTTACAGGTTTAAAGAATTCTTAGCTTTGGAATGTTTTTTAATGATTCCTTATCACGGATCTCTTTTTCTCTTAAGGCTTTTCTTTTATGTGCACCACTCTCAAACCTTTTCTCAAACCTCGCTCGCCTCTAGCTTCACTTGTCACTCACGATATTACTCTAAATTCTGATTGGTGGTTATGTTGTGTCTATTCCACGTGGGTCACTTGTAAATCAGACCAACCAAGTCAAGTCAAATATAACTTTATTTCATCAGCCACAAACATCTAGTAAAATCAAGTGAATATTCGACAAATTACAAAACAATGTGATTTTGAAGCCCCTGTAAGCCTGTGCATTGAAGCGGCCATGAGCCCGGTGGTTGAGAACCACTGACCTACAGCACTGGGTATGATACAACTGTATTATATATAATCACACTAAACATGTATTGTATTACTATATTATATAAGTAATCTTGTTAGTGTATATTAGTAACCTACAGAATTGGGTGCTGCGTGGTGGAGGAACAGTGATGCCGGAGGTCAGGAGTGCTGAGTGGATGGTGAGATTGAAAATATAACAAGGTATGTTTTAAATAAGCCAGCAATAAGGAATGATACAAAATGTGTATTATATAAGTAGTTATACTAAACATTTTATATTAATTATATAAGTAATCATACTGAATATGTAATATATATTCTAAGTAATCATTTTAAGGAATCATACTGCAGTGATGCTGCATGTCAGGGGTACTGCAGGGTGACGACCAATGATGTTACAGGTCAGGAGATGTTACAGGTCAGTAGTGGTGAGGACCAATGATGTTACAGGTCAGTAGTGGTGAGGACCAATTATGTTACAGGTCAGGAGATGTTACAGGTCAGTAGTGGTGAGGACTAATGATGTTACAGGTCAGGAGTGGTAAGGACCAATGATGTACATATATACATATGTACTCATGTGTGACAATGAAGCATTTAGAACTGCTGTTGACGCAACTCTGTCTTTCTATGGCTCTGGGTAGGTCTACTGATTTTCAATCCACTGGTAAAGCTGTACTTCTACATTTTTAATGAAATACTAAAGTGTTTTTATTAGACTTTAAATGACACCACTTTCCATTTGGAAATAAACCAACCTGTGCTGCCATTGTATACACCATCCCTGCTCAAATGAGAACCATTTTGACCAGCTGTGGAATTGAACAACATTACTGTTCATGTTTCAGAGTATGTATAACGGTCACACTCTCCTGCGGACGGCTCTGCCCGCAACACATGCCGCGCGACATGTTTTTAATCAGAGGCACATGACAGCACATTGAAGTTGGACCTTAACCCGAGCCGTAGTTATTCATTAAAGTTTAAACTCGATGACGTTTTTGGTTTACTTCTTAATTCTTTCCTGACGTCATTTTAACCAACCCCACAAAAGCAGTTTAACTGTATTTTCAAAGACTATTTTAACAGTTGATTTGAAAAGCAATCAACTTTGAAAAGTGGTCATTACATCAAGTTATTTATGTAGATGTGTCCATGAAAAAGTGGTTTTGTTTTGTTTTCATGTGGGCCTACATGTTCTCCTACTCTGATGAATGTATGGAGCTTCTTCTGCTTCGATAGGATAGCCTACTCCAGTTTCCATGAACAATAGAAATATTTCATGATCAACTGTCCAGGGCTATAACAATACTACTAGATTATGCTGGTCAAAATGGTATCAAGCTAAAAATATCTATTTCAACCACGTTGCTTAATCTTTAAGTGGGACCATTCATTTGAAGTGTAAGCTAAGCCTGAATACTTGAGAATTAATGGTTGACCTTTTTCAAAAGCCTTGAATTTGAAAAAGGGTTATCTCTTTGTTTATCTCTGAAGCGCTTTAATATTTATTCAATTAAAACAAAAGAAACATTAATTGTAAATCCTGCTTGGCTACCATTTATATTTATGAGATATAACAAATGGTAAGGCATATGTTGTGACTTGACTCAAATGTTAGCCTATTCTTGCAAGGAAGTACAGTACATTGAGAAATGTATTGCCACAGTAGGCCTATGCCTTTAAATATACATTGTGTTATCATAGTGATCATTAAACTAACACCACAGACAATCAATGTTAAACTCGGAAAGAAAACTCAAAATAGACCACATGTTGTTGTTGTTGCACATGACAAAAACACATTTAATGAAGTCCTATTTTTCTTGGAGTGGTTAAAATAGCATAAATACTGTACAGCAGGGGGGGGGGGGCGTGGAGCTCCAATGGATTTCAGTCATATCCGTTTAAGGTAACTCACAACCCCAGCAGGAATCCATCCAGTGTGTGTTGCAACATCACATTTTTTTAACCCTAACCCAACTATTTTGTCAGACTACAAACAGTCAAGACAGCTGAAAGAGTGGTGTTTAAAATCTAACCCAGAACAACAGGTTTGCTTCCAATGAAGTGTGTAGTTGAGGTTTAGTTGTGTGCTAGTTGAAAGGAAGACAAGCACTTGCAGACACTGGATGAAGCGACATGAGTTCATGACTGCAATGCATTTTAAGACCGTAAAAATTTGAATTGTAATGAATATAACACTGACTTATTATAATTGCCTTAATAAAATAAGATAACGCTATTACTGTTACAATACTGTTTTTACAAAATATACAAGAGGGAGATAGTGGTTTTTACACGCTAAGATCAGTAATATATGTCCTACCTATTTAATATTACAATGTTGGCTTAAGACTTTGACCCCATATAGTCCATTAGCATCTCGTGTCAGATTGGCTCCAAGATTCATTGATGATCACAGCTGATTTCGTCACACACACAATAAGTCTCCATTGGTTGTTTGACCAATGACCACTGGGGATTCTTTGAGATGACGGTAATGTACTTCCAACAACTGGATAAGGACTTTTTCTAGCACTCGTGAGTCAGAAATGTAGGAAGCCAGTTTTTTTCCAAGTAAGAGTTACTTGAGTCATTTCATGTCAGTCATTTCCCAGACATGATTGGGGGGTCACTGATCTGAGTACTCGTTACGCAACAGGGATGCTTGCATGCACACATGACACTTATATGGTGACACGTCTCTTAAAAAACAACAAATCTGGTTCATTGAATATAAGATTCTCAATGCGCCATGGATGCATTCGTACACTTTGTTATAGAGCCATTATAGAATCGATTTTTTTAACCCACACAAGGGTGGGACCCTTTAAGTTCCTCATTCGTTGATAGAGTCACCCTTGACGCAACAACGACCTACTGGGACCTAACTGGGAACTGAGTAGTTCCCAGCAGTTTAACTTGCATTTCAAGTCCACACTGACCAACCAACTGCTATCAAAATGTTTTTGTTTTTTTAAATCAACCAATCCAATCCAGCCAGAGACACGGAGACGGTCAGATGGTCCTTTGAGAGGTACCCGGCAAATCAAATTCCTTGTGGGAACTTTCCTCCAACACACCGGTCAAGACTTGATGATGCCCTGCTCCTCCTCCTGACCCTTGGCCTCCTCCGAGGGTGGCTGGCTGGCACCTGTGTCGTGGCCCGAGCTGAGTGGCCGGGTGTTGGCCTTGGACGACCTCTGGCGCCGCGTGCCGTTGCCCACGCAGCGGATGAGGTTCTTTAAGGTGGCCCACATCTCCTCGTCCTTGTAGGAGTAGATGCAGGGGTTCATCACTGAGTTGAGCACGGCCAGCAGCAGCAGCCAGCGCTTGAAGACCATCACCCGGCACTGCTCACAGTTTAGGCCGTCCAGCAGGAGCACCACCAGGCCAGGGGTCCAGCAGATCACGAAGGCACCTGGAGGGGGAGGAGGAGGAGAAAGATGAGGACCAAAATCGATCACAGATTACAGAGAGCTACTCTCATCCTCATGGCATTCCAAGGCAATGATGCTTTTTTGTTTCACCTTGATTTTCACTTGGTAGTGTTCTTTTGCGAGCCCCAAGGGAACACCAAAAGTGTGTCGAGAGATTAACGGCCTTGTTTGTTACTAGACGTTTCCTATTAACCTTCACCTCTTATCTTTTAGATATTCTCAACCAATCCATCATTTGGCAACAAACTGTTGCAGAGGTGTGACTAGAGGTGTGAAACTGGGTTTGCCCGGGAAAACCTAGTTTCACACCTCTAGTTTAATTTCACTCTCAAATTCAAGAATGAATTGAATTACAAAAAACATGGCGTGAAGGTTGTGTTTCATTAAAACTGCAAAACGCTCTTAGCTCTTTTCTTTTTGTAAAACAGGTACAGAAACTCCAGCAAAATTAGTCACCCATCCCAAACGTGTTTGGGCACAAGCTAGGATTCATGGTCATTTCAAGAGCTGAGAGGAAAGTGCAAGTAGCAACTTGCCTCTGCTATCTTTGTTTTTCTGCTACGACCTCAGCAGACAAAAAAACAGAGCACAATGCTCTCCCTCTCTGACACACACACACACACACACCAAAGCAAAGTGGGTAAGAAAGCAAATGTCTAGCTTACATGTGAACTGAACGCACTAAAATAGGCTTGTTTTACTGTCAAACCCCATCAAATGGTATCCGTTTATGACATAATTCCCCATTTGAAAAGGGGCACTTTCACTCCTTGTAATCTTAAACTTGTACTAAGAAAAAAAAAAAGTGGATATAGTACACATATTCATATAGTGGTTTCTCTCAAGGCAGTATTGATTCAAAAGAGGTCCCTGGAAAACAAAGACATTGTTTACACTGTAAGAAGACTAAAACAGTCCTATGTACTTTGGCTGTAGGTTTACTAATGTGTGATAACCTAGTAGTAAAAACAAACTTGGAAGTGAAAAACTCACTTCTCTGGTTCTGCACTCATGTACAGTATTTAGTGTGCTTGGGTATAATATGGCATGACTGGATTAAAAAATTACTGGACTCACAAACTGGTCCAACTGGTTTCCAGTGCCAGGAAGGATTTCTAGTCACCAGTAGCAAAGGTTTACTTTATTTTAGTTTGAATCAAATCTGAAACACTGTCTCTGGCTGCTGCCTCTAATGCTGGTATTCTGTTGCTTCTGCATGTGAAATATTTCCTCCATCAGAAGCAAGATAGAACAACAACAGCTTCCTCTTCTAAATGATAAATAGGGCATTTGAGGGTAAAAGCCCCCTCCCCCCCCTCAGTACAATTAGTATAGTAAAAGGCCACCGAGTGTGCAGTCCTCCTACTGCAAGACTGGTGGTGTACTGCAACACACACACGCACCCACCCACACACACACACACACACTGAGGTTGGTGTCCTTGCAGGGGTAAGAGATAATTACAAAGAGAAGAGGGGAAGAGACAAAGTGAGTGCAGACAGAAGATGGCTCCTATGCTACACCATATCTCAGCTACACTTGGCCGGGGAAAAGTAAAACCAAACCAGTTTAAAAAATAAATTAAAAAGCTCACTATTTTTGCATGGTGACAAACGATACAAAAACTTCCCAACTGGGAATTTCATGATATATGAAGAAGTGTGTTGTCCAGAAGACTGCAAAGAAGTGTGTGTTGGTTGGAGAAAATGTGGGAATTCAGCACCTTGCTTGATAGAGATCTTGCCCCGCCTTATCTTTCTGGGCTGTGTGAAAGGTAGAGGGGTGGGCGGGGTGGACTCTGTCAACTGCTAAACTATCCAGTTTCCAAACCGCTTACTTTTCAATACAAACGTCCAACTACAGGTGTCTCTGCAGTATTTAACCAGGGTTCACAGTGAAAAGCTTTTTCACACTGAAAGGAACTCAAACCCTAAGAATTTCTATTTAGGGCAAGGCTATCATTTCTAAAAAAAAACACAAACAAACTCTCAGAAGTTTAGAGAAATCAGCCTAAAGACGTGCATACCAGACAGTTAATTGTCGTCACTGATAAGAGCATTCTTGGGACATTCGCGGTCATCCTGGGATAAAAGGACGGAGCACTGGGCATTTATCCTCCTACTCAAAGTTTGACTGCTTGTTAAATACGACTAAAGTTTGACTGCTTGTTAAAGAAAGCACATATTGTAGTTGTGTGTTTTTGTTTGCTATTTTGTGCTACTCGTACATGCAGCGATGGGCATTATCTTGTCCTTAACAAACCTCAGAATTAAAAAAAAGAAAATAAGAAAATAACTAAATCCAGTCCACAGTGTTCAGCGGTGACTCAACTGGAGTTGCATAAATGGTGAATCCTACATCACATCATCCCACATCTCATGGTTGGTCACAACGCATTGACTCACAACCCCAGGAAAGATTTCATTATAAAGTTGCGACACGGAGCACATCTGTGTGGGTGTATGTCGTGTGTATGGTGTTTGTATGTGTATAGTGCGCGTGTTTGTGTGTATAGTGTGTGTGCATGCGTGGTGTTTTTGTGTTGCGCGTGGTGCCACCCTCCTCCACTCCCCTTCCCTCCCCTCCACCACCTTACCCAGCACAGTCATGACGGTCTTGATCAGCTTGATGGGCGTGCGCTTGCGGTTGATGGATCCGCTGGTGTGCGGCGTGAGCACCGCCGTCTTGCGCTTGACGTAGATGTAGATCCGCGTGTAGATGCACACCATGACCAGGAACACCACCAGGTTGGACACGGACCAGAAGATCAGGTAACTACGGCTGAAGATGGGCGCCAGCTGGGAGCAGTCCTCCAGGTCGCAGATGCAGTTCCAGCCCAGGCTGGGCACGGCACCCATGAAGATGGAGATGGCCCACACCAGCACGATGAGCAGCGTCACCCGCCGCTTGGTCAGGTTGCTGTGCACCTTCCAGTTCAGCACAGAGATGTAGCGCTCCAGCGCGATCACAAGCAGGTTGGCCAGTGACGCCGACAGGCTGGTGTCCAGCAGGCCCTGGCGGATGAAGTAGCCCGTCACCGTGAGCTTTCGGGACGCCTGGCCCGTGTTGAACATGAGGTACACGTAGGCGATGCCCGCCAGGAAGTCCGAGGCGGCCAGGTTGGCCAGCAGATAGTAGAAGGGGTAGTGGAAGCGGCGGTTGGTGATGACGGCCATGATGACCATGGCGTTGGAGGCGAGGATGAAGCAGCAGAAGAGCGAGCCCACCACCTGCACCAGGGTGAGCTGCCTGGTGTCCCACTCATCTGTCTGGTTGCTGTTGTTGTAGAAGAAGTGCATCTCCCTCTCATAGTAGCATTCGTTCTGCTTGGCCATCTTGCCAGGAAGTCTGTAGATAGAGAGGAGATACTATTCGTGGCTTATCTAGCACATTTGAAGGAATGTCAGCCGCCAGCAGATATGTTTGACTTCCAAACTGAAACCACACTAGCAAGATTTTTTTTTAAATGACATTTTATTTGAAATTAGTTTAGCTCTGGATAGCTTGCTCAAGGCCAATTTGTTTAATTCACTAACACAAGGGTTTTTAAGAATTCACACAGGCCACACATTTGATATTATTACAACTTAGAAGATATAGCCCAATATGTAATTGAATTGTATTAAAGTAATAGGACTGCTATTACACACACGAGTAAGCCTACTACACTTCCTCATGTCTCTACCTGACAGCCTCTACCTATAGCCTACACGAGGGAAGTTCCCGAAGTTGTGTGTTTACCTGGTGTCTTAATGGAGATGTTTCGTACAAATGATAGATACCATGAAGTAAGATTAGTAGCCTATTATTACTCGTGGTTTTCTTCAGCCATACCCAACTTGATAGGACGAACAAAAAAACCGCAAAGAAAAAAAAAGTTACAAAAGCGACACTCAATCACAAAACCGGCTTACCTGTACGAAATCGACCCGTTGTCCAGTCAAATGGTCAATGAAAGGTGAGTTTATTCGCTCCGCTGGTTTCTTGTGGACGCGGCATTGTGTCGCGAGTGGCTTCTCAGGGGAAGGTGGCCGCGCGCTCGGCGGAGTTATGAGGCGCGGTGACGCAGAGGGCGTGTGTAGTGGGAACTGTGTGTAGTGTGATGTGTGTGTAGTGTGAACTGTGTAGTGTGATCTGTATGTACTGTGATCTGTGTGTAGTGATCTGTGCGTTGTGTGATCTGTGAATCTTGTCTAAATTGTCTCTTGTGGCTCAATCATTTGAATTCCCTCATAAGACAAGTTTGATTTTATTTCTTCGAATTTGGAATAAACATTTGGCAGCAAGTTAGGCTAATTGTAATGGCTATGACAGCCAAGCCATGACTCTTGCGCAAGGCCTACTTAGGCTATGCATTGACACTTAGCAGACGCTTTTATCCAAAGTGTCTTACAGTAAGTACATTTGTCAGAATAAAGTGCAACAACATCCCTGTGGGTACAGTAAGGATGTCCATAGAGCAAGTTTTCAGAGATCTCAATAGAACAAGTTTTGCTAAGTGCTATTAAGTGCCAAGACGTACAGACATACGATGCCAAGTACTAATTAAGTGCCAAGACGAACATAATATTTTAAGTGCCATTTAAGTGCCAGGACGAACAAACATAAGTGCATAGGGGTTTTGTGTTTTTTTTTATGCCTACGATATTAAAACAATATTGTCTCCAGACAATATTGACTGTAGGTCGGCTTAATTACGACTTCATGGCAGCAACCTGTTGTACAATGTGATTCTTGAAACTTATATAAACATGTAGGCCAACAGTTTATATAACAATTTTCTTATTTATTGTATGCACAATTTCACCAACAAATATAGGCCAACATTTGAAACATTTAACATTTGAAAAATAAATTATTTTTCGGATGATCAACATAGCTCAACATTCTCTTTAAAAGCTCACATTGCATCCAAATATGCCTACCAATATATTTAGCAAAACAAACTTTCCCCCACAGTAGACTTCATTACAAAAAAAATATAAAAAAAACAAAACCTAGTTTTACCAACTTGCATATATTTTGGTTAAATATGCATTTGGCATTTAATATTGCACTACTTTCCCCCACAGAGTGTATGTTATGTACATGTCTCTAGAACAGCGTCTTCGTGAATCAACTTCTCTCCTGGATGGTATGACGTCATAGCTTCGACCTCCGTCATGTGACAAGTACTTCATTTGGTTGAACTCTGTAATGACATAATCCAAATATATTTATATGAATTCAGACATTTAGATGAATGCATTTCACTTAACCCGAATATGTATTCCTTTAAAATAACCAAAACCAATCACTTCTCAAATCGAAGACAATGAGGTAAAAAGGTAGTTTTAATGTAAAAAATAAATGTAAACAATGCAATGATACGACTCCCTCTTCCTGTTCTCATGTTAATGAGTGCGCAGCTTTGGTTGAACACCAGTTCAAGCCTACATTTTGCTGGTCCACAGTAGAGGAATGCGTGAAATTGGTGGTTCCCAATGCACCTTGATTATTGGTACTTTATAGAGACTAGATACTACAGGAGCACTTACAGTTCAGCAACATGAGCCAACATCAGATGCCAATTTAGCAAAAGCTTGAGACAATATGACAAGATTGTTAGTTGGTGTAAATTAATGTCATTGTGCAGGTTTTCATCTGCTTATCCATTATAATGTGGCTACAGTGCAATCACTGCTGCACTGCTTTGGTTTGTAGAGACATAAAAAAAGGAGCAAGTCTTAAACACAAGTGCTCCAAGAAGGCCTTTAACCATCAGCTTGTTTTAACAAACCAGATTAGTCATTTCACGAGTCGAAAAGGAAATCCTTTGTGACAAGCATAATGGCACATGGATGAAATTTCATCCCATACGTTACCGCTGTTTCGCTGAAAATACTGATCAAATTTGTGAGAACTTTCAAGGGAAGAGAAGCCATGCAAATTAGATCAGGCTGCACAAAGTCAGCCAAGCGGATAAACTTGACTAAGTTAACGGAAGTGCTTTTTAATCATAAACGGCAAGGAGGTTCATGGCGATGCTTCCTTGGGCAGTCAATCCAATTTTTGCATCACACTGAATTATGCATTAGTATGCAACAGTAGCTCAATTAACAGTAAAGGAAATATTGCATGATAAATGCCTTTGCTTGAAGGCATTCTCAAGTGTACAGCAAATTAAAGGGTCTCATTGTTAATGTACATCTACATAACATTATGAATGCAGAGGCAAGATCAAAAGAACGAGTCAGTCTCTGGGGAAACTTATGTTGAGGTCAAGTTTAGTTGACCTCAACGGCATGGAGGGGATGCGAGACTCCAGCTGTGGGACAGGTTAAGCTTCGTTTCAGCACATAATCCCAGGGGGGACCCGTCTCCCACGTGTATGGTATATTAAACGCGTTTGAAAATAGTAAATGGTTAGAGCAGAACAAAACCATAGTTTCACTGACTACATAACTAAAACGAAAAGCCATGGAAGCTAAACCCGATGACCTCACCTGATTGGCCCCTCCAAAAGAAACAAAAACACAAGGAGTTTCGTTCATACACGTTTTCTAGATCATTTAACGTGGGCCATGGCTTGTTTATCTGGAATAGAGCGCAGCCAAAGGGAGGGGGTGGGCTCTTCCCAGCGAGCAACAGCAGCCTTAGTTCCTCTATAATCAGGCCCATCACTGGGTGTGTCCGCCTCGCTTCCACCACTAATTTCATTGCTCTAAAACCACATAGGAGCAGACGAGACCACAGCATGGAGGAAACTCTGCTGCGTTCTGCACTACATGACAAGCCATTGGAACACCAAGGAGGAGCAAGCAGTGAAGTGTAAAAGAAGTACAAGCTGGCATGCGGGAGATTGGGCTTTGGTAAAAAGAACAGGTTATTTTATGTTGGAACAATGCGTGCGTGTGTGTGATGGCCAGAGACGGCATTACCATTTAATCATTGATTCCATTACAAGTTTAATCGTTTTAGATTGTAGCTTGATTTAGTCGCGGTGTCATGTTTTAAAGCACTACTACACAAACTTGACCATAATAACTATGCAACAGGGAGGAATCTACCATAAAAATTATATGGAGAGTTGGAGCAACTCGATATAATTCTTTAGGAAATGTATCACGATTGCTCTTGATTTACTATAGCAATGTGGCACTAGACATAATGGTATAGTTAAGCCAGAAAAAAAAGGTTCCTCCTGAGCAAGGCAGCCACAGTTGTATACACAATCTGTATGATTGTAATGCATGGCGGCACTGGAAGACAAGTATTCCTGCTACCACCTTTCCATTTAAATAAAGATTTCAGACAGACTTTTTACAATAGTAACAGTTTACAAGAGTAAACGTTAATTTAAAACTAACCCAACAAAGGTAGCATTGGGGGTTGCAACTACCATAACATACCCTCTGTATTTTTTGTTTAATTTCCCATTCAAAATCTACAGGTTTAGTTTTTTGCCCTTTGATTTTCAAAGAAAAACCGTGTGCATGTATGTTCACTCGTCGGTTCCCTCCCTCCCCAACATAAATACACATAAAAGCAATTTATTGTGAATATAAAAATAGGGTGACTTCAAACAACGATAAGCTCATTTATTAGCATTTTGATTTTATTCCAGTCTATTGTTAACGTACCGCTGGCAGCAACAGAGGGTGGTGCAGTCTACACCGACAGGCTGGCTGCCATCCTCTACATCAAAATCATTCTGGTCCCTCAGGAACTTGTGCAGGTCGGTCAGCGGGAATCCGTTTTTCTGGTAGTTCTGTGGACATGGGTTGAAACTTTCATCATCATGATGAGCAGCATGTAAATACCAGGACAGCCCCAATTCCATGGTGGGTTAAGAGGGAGATTCTTCCAAGACCTACTGCCAGCACAGGACGCGTTTAGGAATTTGAGGAATGTGTAAATGTAACCCGAGAATTTTAGATAGTGACAATAGAAAGAAAATGTTTGAATTGTTCATGGAACCTTGACATCTTCTGGCGGGAAAGGGTAATCTATAGTCTGAAACCAAGTTGATTTCCTTGTCTCAAGGCCATGACGCCAAATGTTCTCAATAATCTGCTGTTCACTCCGACACCCGCCCCCCCACATGGTCTTTCTACCCCACAGGAAGAGCTAGTAATTTGGTACCATGCCGTATACAGCACATATATATAAACTGTTCAAATGAAAAAACGCAATGAATTTAGAATCGAGGGATGTTGTTGAGCATCTGGTATGGCTGTGTGCAACTGAACAGACGGTCTATGAAGCCTCACAGTAGGAATTTCTCATTGTGAGAGTGTGTGGGGCTGGTTTAAGCCGCCTCACCTGGCCCAAGTCAGACTCATTAGACTCGGGGGCTGGGTGAGGCTGCACACCTGTGGGCCAATGAGTAATCAGGCCCACAGGCTTAAACCAGCCACCTCTACACACACGCACTCGAGCCCAGAGCCCTGTCTTGACAGTATGTACCATCTGCTCATTCATTCTACCATTCATTGTACATCCCATCAATAAACCAGCTTTCAACATCGCCCTGTGTCCCGTCGTCATGGGGAGGCCCTGCAGCCGCCATTTTGTGTTCATTTGGTGGCACGTGGCAAGGAATATGTCACTCATCAACGTCATTAAGGCATCTTGTTCAAGGAGTTAAGCACCCTGCCCAGCTGGTGGTTTGGGTGGAAGGGGTACCTTGATGGTGTCATAGGTGTCGGTGATGAGGGCGATGAAGAGCGACAGCACCATGTAGATGAAGAGGGAGATGAAGGAGTAGAGGTAGGCGCGGCTGAAGAACCACACCACGGCATTCTTGTCCTTCAGCTGGGCAAAGGTGGAGAACATGTCGTCGCCATTGAGCAGCGAGAACAGACACTCAGCCACACGGCTCAGGCTCTCAAACTGACCATGGGGGGAGAAGAGAGACAGTTTTATAGCTTTGGAAGTTAATGTACAATAAATAGTTTACACAGGTGGAGGGGAACCGCAGGAGACTTGCTTGATACAAACGCCCTCAGAAGATAAACACAAAAGAGGGAGACGGAAACGTGTCATTTCCACAAAAGATGTGCAAGAGGACACGTACCAGACATAAGCCAACATCTCTCCCAACTTCATGACCTTCCCATTCATGTCAACCTACGTATTCTACAGTCACGTTGAAAAACGCCAGACAGAATTCATAGAGACGTGAAAGAAAAACAGGAAAATAAAAAAAAGGTAAAAAGGAGACTAACACCCATAGGTCAGTTATGCACACTGCATTACAAAACGCCCCCTCACCTCCCCCCGAACCGCGATAGCATCTAAACACAACAGCCTACTCAGTATGGATTTACAGGGAAGTGTGCTGGAGGACGTGTTTGGAGACATGCCATGCTACATCCTTTGTTTACCCCTCCTTGTAAATACTCCAGGAGCTGACGGTAAGGAGCAACACAGCAGGGGGACTCCCCTAGCAACCACCATGTAAATACACAGACTGTCCCATGACTGGAGATCCTGGATACGACAACTTATCTTTTTTTGTGTTTGGAAGAGCTGTGTATTCCTTCATGGCATGGCCAGGCTGATGTATACAGTTTGGCCAAGTCCATTAAAATGTGTTTCAAGAATCATTTTTACATTTTTGGTGATGATAGTCAAGGACAAAAACAACTGATCCATGTTTGATTTTCATGGCTATGAAGTTGTGATATAAAATACATAAAATTAGCAATAATAAAAAAAAGGTCATAGCTCAAAATGAATCTAAAATCCATTTCAACATGACGAAGTTGTAAAATCATTTACGGAAGTCCAGATATGGCCAGAGGGCATTATATAAACACATGCTGCTACTCCTCCGATCTTCCTCCAAACATATGAAAGTAATACAAACAAACACTGCCACCTGGCGGCCATGTCCAAATACTGTCACCGTTCATCTAAACGTATTGTAAATCACATAAGCTCTTGTTTATAGCGCTTGTCAACCGTCAGAGGTCATTCCAGGCAAACAAAAATATAGCAACCTCGCCAAAAAAAAAACTAATGAATAGGCATCTCAATTAAGAGGAAGTGTAGTCAGGCTTTGTTTTTAAAAGAATGAACTGCATTAACCATAAATACTGTATATTGCCGACAATGTAAAAAAGAATAATCCTAGGCAGACTCCTTTCAGATGTTCCAGTCAGACGGGGGTTTACCTTCTCGTGGTACGGCCCCAATACGATCCAGCCACAGAACGTGTAGCCCAGGTATATCATGCCTGCACAGCAACAGAAGCGCAGTACCTTCGGGAAAGCCGCTTTCATTGTGAGGATCAGGACCTAGAGAGACAAGGGGAAGGGAGGAGAATGTGAGCAAGTAATATAATGCCGTATTGGGGATATATACGCATTTACTACCATTACCGTTTAGTCATTTAGCAGACGCTTTTATCCAAAGCCCACAGGTAGAATGCAGACATTGGGGTTCAAACGTACAACACTTCAAACTGATAATCAAACACCAACATTTAGACCATCTCCACCCCCTTAGATTGCTTTAGAAAGGAGCACTACTATTCCACCACTAAGAAATTGATAGTGTATACGAGACATCACAGCATACAAGATCGACACACATCAAAACAAGAGAATATACTTGCATTGTACTTCTGGAAGTAGCCCAGGTACCGGATGACGCCGAACCACACCATTAACGTAGAGGTCCCAATAAAAATACTACACACGTCATAGCTGTTTAGACTCTATAGGAGAGAGAAAAACATGTTAAAAATGTTTTTATCACACAACACACACACATACACACACAATGTATAATGAAGTTATTTAGGTCATGTTGGTTTTAAAAAGATGAACACATCCAGGGTATTTACACTTGAGCTGGTTATTGGGGTCCGTTATCACTTTAAAACAATACCAAGTACAGTATATTGAACAAAGGTGGGTTTGAATTCTACATCTTTAAAAACTGGGTGGTAGATACTGAAGACGGACACTGTAAAAGCATGCACTGAACCTTTGGTCTCAGGTTAAAGTAAACAGACTTTTACAACATAATTTTAGTCATTTGGCACCAAAGTCCACCAGCCACTGACAACACTAGGGTTGGGGGGGTGTCAACATGTGGACTGAAGCCCTTTGACATACCCGTGATTAAGGGCTATACACATAAAAATGACTTGACATGTCCCAACTGGAAACCATGTCAGGACACAATTAAATTATTAATGAAAGGTGCAGCTCAGAATCAAGACATTGAAGACTGAGTTGTAGTCACAGTGCTGTGCTTGGGGACAGTGTAAAAAAAATTCCTTAGGAGTAAAAAGTAACAATGAGCAAGTAGGGGTCAGGCATCTTGCTCAATGATTTCTACAGGTAGACTGCAGACATTGGGTTTCGAACTCTAGACCAAAAATACCAATAGCCTTGGGTCTTTAAAACTAGAGTGAAAAGTGACACTATGGCGTAATCCAACCATAAGGCCCATCTCTACACCAAGAGGCGTTACCTTTGCTTGGATCTCCATCTTCAAGATGGAGCCCACGATGGCCAGGAGGTCACTGACGATGATGAGCAGATACCAGCCATTCAGGAACTCGCTCTGGTCCTCCTCACAGAGTTTGCGATTGTAGTGCTCCCGGAAGAATTTGGTGAACCTCTGCAAATGACATTGACGAGTTTTAACCTAGCAAGTAAAAATTTTCAGCCAAAGACTTGACCAGACCACACCCAAGCATACATTGCTGAGAAACTACCACATTAAATAGAAAGCAATTCTGAGAACTTGTGTACTCATTTTGTTTATTTTGTTTTCCCCAAGGAGAAGGACAAAGAAATGGAAGAGATCTGAAGATCAACATTTGAGTTGATTAAAGCTGCAATCAGCAATTTCCGTTTTGATTCAATTGTGTTTTGGTCGAGTCATGGTTCTCGTGCATTTGTTTGACTACATTGCTATAGAGCCGAATGCATGAGAACCATGACACTCAAATGAAAATTAATTTTATTTTTTTAATCAGCTCAAAGTGGGGAGCGAGCAAACATTGCTGTTGGCAGCTTTAAATGCAGACCACAGCAGCCCACCTGGAGGAGCCCAACTGCCAGCACGATGGACCGCGTGCACAACACAGCCGAGGCGAGGCAGATCATGATGACAAAGACGTCAAACACTAGGAAGTAGAGTGTATTCTTCTGGGCTGAAAGAGATACAGTTGCACACTTGAGATTATCTGTTGCATAACTTCCCCCCGCGCCCCTACTGCACC
>OMKN01081401.1:6709-17017 GCA_900302345.1 Melanonus zugmayeri
TTAACCAAGAGTCCAATTTTTGACCAGTGATCCGGTGGACATTGAGACCCTGCGGAAAGCAGCCGTCAGTGAGGGAGGGCTGCTGACCAATGATCTGAGGAGAAAAGTGTGGCCCAAACTTCTCAACATCAACGTGTACGATCTGCCTCATAGACCTGGTCAGTGGTAGTATTTACCATCCCACTAACTTGCACATGTATATGATTGCACATGCTTCTCTCTTTAAAGGACAATACCAGTCTCGGTGCTCAAACCAGTTTAACCGTCTCTCCAGGCTTCACGAAAACTACAACACAAGACACAAGACAGGACATGAAACACGCAGAGTTAGCCACAAAACAGCTAGACAAACGCCTGTCTAAACAGATGCATCTTCAGCTGTTTAAAAAAAAAAATGTCCACAGAGGCTGCAGCTCTTAAGTCCTGTTTTGAGCCTGGTGCGAGGGACAACCAGTAAACCCTGATCAGAAGATCTCAGTTACCTGCTGGCAACATATGGGTGGAGCAGGTCACATAAATATGCAGGTGCCTGACCATGGGGGGCTCTATATGTGAAAACAAGAACCTTGAAATGGATCCTGAATATATTGCTTCCATTCGTGGCAGCAACCAAGTCATTTCTACAAATTGTATTGGTTATGGATGTTTTAGTGAAGCCAGGAGAGATGGTTACAATGGTTTGATCACCCAGACTGGTTCCTTGATATTAATACTTGCCAACATTTTCAGTGTGTTTGTATATTTCTTTTTAATGAAGGTCGAGATGTGAGGGAAAACCACAGGGATTACAACCAGATTCTACTGGATGTCAGGAGATCAATGAAAAGGTTTCCTAAAGGTAAAGAAATCTGTTGGTCTGTGACTGCATGTGTGGGTTCTTCTCTTAACTAGGTCATTGATCTCTGATTGTTGATCATTAACCCATCAGTTTACAGGTGATCAATCAACTTGGAGTCTACTTATCAATTGCTCATTGATGATCAATTAGCATCTGGGAAAGGTATCTCCTCTACAATGTTTTCTTTCAGTTTACTAACCTTCTCTTTAGTACATGGAATAGAAAGCGCCCATCTCGCCTCTTCCTCTCATTTTCCTGATGGAAAGATGGACCAAGCAGATTGGATTGGATTGGATAGTTTCATATCCATTTTGGGACACTATTTTGGTATTCAGTGTGGCCTATTTCTCTTGATTCACTCCCTTTTTTAGTCCCATCGCATTTCTTTGAGGACCGTGGCTGTGGATGACATTGCAGAACTATTACACAATAAAATCCACCTTGGGGATTTATGCCATTGCTACAAGCAACCCCATTCCTATTGTACAACTCATGTTCTTTTAATTCATATTGTCTTCAACTTGTCTCAAAGTCTCTTTCCCACATGTCTTTATTGTTGTATTACACAAATAGGACATTTAAAACGTCATATGTATATGAAAAATGCATAATTCCATATTAATGGAAGTTTGGTAATGGATTTGGACTTTCTTTCTCTCTCTCTCATTTATTTTTCTTTATTGCTCGTTCCCTCTCTATTGCCATCTCTTTGTCTCTCTCTTCCTCTGTGTCTCTCTCTGTCTCTCCCCATTTCCCCGAGTAGCAGTCAGACACAAACCATGTACCAAAAATATATAAAAGGCAAGAAAAGAGAATCTGTGTGTGTGTGTCAGGCATGCCAGCGTCTCAGCGTGCGGTGCTCCAGGAGCAGCTGACCGACGTGATGCTGGAGGTGTTGCGCCGCAGCCCCCAGCTCCACTACTACCAGGGGTACCACGACGTGGCCGTCAGCCTGCTGCTGCTGGTGGGCGAGAGGACCGCCATCGCTATGCTGCACACGCTCTCCAACCACCACCTCCGGTAGGTGCTGGCCACACCCCCCGTGGGAGACTCTCTCTCTCTTGGTGACACTCCCATCCACCAAACCACAACTAATTATGTATTGTGTTCTTGTCCAAGAACATTCCTGCTGTCACATTTCTTTTGGAGGTATTTGCAAGGGACAAGCCCTCATTCGCCCCGTCTTATTTATTATTTTGATGTTGAAACTTTTTGAACCACTTTCCAAACAATTGACTTTTGGCTATTGTATACATAATATGCATAATTGGAGTCAAAGTTGAATCTAATAATCAAATCAGAATCGCATCGTTTGCCAGGGTTTCCCCACAAGGAATTTGACCTGGTTCTTCGTTCTCAGTACAAATACAACAGAAATGAATGATTGATTGGATCTAACGAATGGTTTAAAGACCTAGGTTCACCAAAGTCCATGATTTGCATCTAACTACGTAAATGGCAACGAGTGTGCGTGGTCAAGGCATTTAAAACATATTCACTCCTTAATCCACATGTGTCAAACACAAGGCCCTGGGCCAAATCAGGCCCTCGGCCAAATTATATCCGGCCTGCGCAATCATTTGAGTTTCAATTAATTTTGGGCCACATCTCTTAACTCCCACTTAGTCCCAGCAAGCACTGCAAACGTGTTCCTATACGTAGGTGCTGGGTGCTGAATTGCCGCACCACCCTCCCCCTCACGCCCATACAAAAGCGCACGCTATAGCGCTGCTATATATTTCAGCAGCAGCATTTACTTTGTATTCGGCGCAACCAACCTGTTGTGGCGCATTCAGTCGGACTTCTGGTTTTCCATCGACAACATTGTAAACTCAAGCAGCAACTAGAGGCAGCCACGTGATTTCTCAGAAATTGCCATGTCATGTCAAGGATTTCACGCACAACATAATTGCTTTAAACTATTTTATTTGTCAAACTTGTCATTCAAGTCTTGCCATTCATTGTCATTACCATATTAACGACACACCCAGTCAATCCTGAGAGCATCTTAGATGAGCGATTCAAACTCTTTTTGACACATTTTATTATACAAAATTACTTCTTTTTTTCACGTAAACCCTGGTGTATGCTTGATAATAACCCCACCTTTAAATGTATGAATACATTTAATGGTTTCTTCTTGAGTGACCTTGGACTATAAATTATTTATCAGGTTCCATCCATCCATCCGAAGTATTCATGTCAATAGGAGGGTTTCAGTCATGTGATCTAAAGTTCCATAAAAGAAGTTCAAGCCATCTTCATCTTGGTACTTCTTGACCAAACGTTCTAGAATAACCAAGCAACCAGTTGTTTGATGTTGTTATAATAATGGTGAAAAAGCACCAAGATGACAGCTTGGAATGTGCGTGACATGTGATCCCCTCCTATAGTAAATGTGCAAGAATAGAAGAGTAAGAATATCTAACTTATACAACTGTTAATCATTGCTTTGTATTTTTAATACCATTATGTTTTTCACTTTTCTTTTGGATATGTCTATTGCTCCCTCTGTCTGCTCCCCCATTCTAGGGATTTCATGGACCCTACTATGGACAGCACTAAGCACATTCTAAACTACCTGATGCCTATTTTAGAACAGGTGGACAGAGAGCTACATGACTTTTTGGTCAGGTACGCTACGCCCGCACACACATGCACATGCACACACTTTGCCTCACTAGAAGTCTTGCCACTAGATGGCATCATTGTTTCTATTACCGGTAATATGTGCTCATTCCTCAGCATTTGATGCTGTAAAGACAGTTGCAGTGTCAGACCGTGCCAAGTAGGATGTGGGTTAGATGATGACTCATAATGTCAGTTGAAACATGGACATCAATGGGGATGTTACTAGTAAGGTTACTCTTGGGACTAGGTCGGGTAACAGTGGACTTTGTTCAACATCAGTTAGCTCTGATACAAAGCAATCTACTGAGACCACTGACTTAACAGCTAGCACTTATTAGGAAGACTAAGTATATATTTTGGGGGGGGTTGTTCGTCTTTTAATTTGACTTAATTGATTTAATTTAACTTTAGGAGTTTAGGATTAAGTTAGGATAAGCCTATATGAAATGTGATCATATGTTTCATGTTAAATAATGTCCAAATCCTGTACCTCCTGAACAGCTGCCAGACACAGAAGTGACATTACTGTCATTCTAAGCTACGCCTACGTGTCTATCTTGATCCATTATTCTGTTGTTCTGTAGGGCGGAGGTGGGCACCATCTTCGCGCTGTCGTGGCTGATCACATGGTATGGCCACGTCCTATCTGAGTTCAGACACACCCTGCGACTCTACGACTTCTTCCTGGCGTCCCATCCCCTGATGCCCATCTACCTTGCTGCTACGGTAAGTGTGTGTGTGTGTGTGTGTATGTGGTCTGTGTGGTGTGTGTGTGTGTGTCATTGTTAATCTAATAAGTAGTGTTAGCTTAGTAGTTGGGGTGTTTGACTCACAGCTGGTTCTGGGTTCGTAACCCAATGTCCACAGCCTATCTGTCAGATCCGAAAGATTCTGGGTTTGAATCCTGATTTTTGCACCTTACCTGTAGGAACCCTTGGGCAAGCTGTCCTATATAAGCGGGTTTGTGCTAAATTACCAAATAGTAAATGGTAGTGAATTGTAACCGTGAACAAGCGACTCTGAAGTAGGAAGCAGACTGTAGTGTAGTGGCTGCGGTTGTTCTCCAGCTCCAATGTCCTCCTCAGCCTACCGCCGAGCATCCCTAGAGCGAGATGCGTAACCCCTACCTGCTCCTTCAGTTACTTGTACGTAAAAGTACCAAAATACAGAAGGGGGGTGAGCAGGGCTAGATAAGGCATGCATATTATTGTTCCATTTTGATGTGGCTGTCCCTTTAGATCAATGAGGAAGAGAGAGAGTGGTGCGGTGTGTATTACTGTAGTTTCAATCAGTTGGTTTCAATTCATGGTGGGGGGGGGGACAGAGTGAGAAAGAGAGAAATGTGTGCACATTTGTTGTATTTACTAGGTATTTGTACATATTTTAGATTTTTCTGTCTGTAATTGCATGTCTGTGCTTGTATTTATGTATTCATGTATTTTGGTGTTTGTGCATTGTGTGCGTGCATGTGCTTTGTGCATGCATGCATTGTGCATGTGCGCAGTGTGTGTACTAGGGGTACCAGGCAGAGGGGAGGGCATATATGTGTGTGTGTGTGTGTGTGTGTGTTCTTTTGAAGTGTGCGTGTCATAGCGGCGGGAAAGTAGTCCACGCTTCCTCCCAGGCTAACGAGAGCGCCAGGCTCAACAACTTAGCGCCTATTTCACTGCCTGCCACTCATTATATCCCAATTATTCTGCCCAGCTCCAATTAACTCTCAGAGAACCTTTTTGCTGAAATCCTTTTCCTCTCCTCTCCTCCTGCTGCTCGTCCTGCGGCGGCAGATTGTCTTGCACCGAGAGAAGGAGGTGAGGCAGACGGAGTGTGACATGGCCATGGTCCACCACCTCCTCTCCCGCATCCCCCAGGACCTCCCGTACGAGCACCTGATTGGCCAAGCCCAGGCCCTGTTCGACCAGTATCCCCCCTCGCTGTTGGCCAAGCGGGCCGCCCTTCAGTCTCGCAGGAGGTATGGGAAGAACAGTGGTCGGAAGTAGCCGCCGGCGATGGCAGGGTTGGTAGGGGACATGCTCACACGCTTATTTAACTCGGAACAGTGTGAGGGAAGGAGAGAGAAGAGGAGATTGTTTTCAAAGGCTGGTCCACCTTTAGTTTCCTCCCTGACCTTTGTTGTTTATATTACTTCAGAGATAGAAAGGGAAATGTGGAAAGGCTGCATATTCCTTTCAAGATATTTTCCCCACACACACTATTTTTATAATGATGTAAATCACGGAGTTTGTGGGAAAGTTCTTTAAAAGCGCACCCAGCGTGAGCCGCTCTCGTACCCGGAGTGTTGTCTTCTCTTAATAGGTGGTCTTTGGGCCCGGCTTGTTTGTGGCTGCCGGGGTACTTAAGCAGAGGTCATTAGCTGGCTAACACTGCAGAGCGCTACTCTGCCGTAGTGAGCTGGGACTACACAGTCCTCTGGGCCCAGTAGGGGAACACCTGAAGGATGAATTGTTGGGTTAAATAAGGATAATGTTCTTTCTTTCTCTCCCTTTCGTGGCTTTTGTTTCTGTCCTGACTTCTTTCTTTCACTCTTTCTTGACTTTTCTCTCCTCTTCTTTCTGACTTCTTTCTCTCTTTCTTGACCTTCTCTCTTGCTCGCTCGCTCGCGCTCTCTCTCTCTCGCGCGCGCGCTCTCTTCGTCGTTTCTTTCCTTCCTTCCTTGTGCAAGTGTCTCTCTTTCTCATTATTCATTGTTCTTTTCTCTTTCTTATTAATTTCTTTCCTTCCTTCCTTGTGTAAGTGTCTCTCTCATTATTCATCTTTCTTTTCTCTCTTTCTTATTCATTTCTTTCCTTCCTTCCTTGTGAAAGTGTCTCTCTCTCTCATTATTTATCTTTCTTTTCTCTCTTATTCATTTCCTTCCTTCCTTCCTTCCTTGTGACAGTCTTCCCAGACTAATTGCCCCCCATCGCGTGTCTCCACTCCATCCATCCGCCTGAAAGTGCTCCTCTCTGTCATCAGACGGCACATATTCCCCTTTTCCTCTCCTCCGCCAATTAACTCCTTCCTCTCCACCCCCATCACACCCATCTACCCCACCTCCTCCTCTCTCACCCAGCCTGTCCATCAGCACCTTCCAGAGCTTCCAGCGCTCCACCCTGCACCAGAGGCCCGACTCCGTCCTGCGGCAGCTCACCAGGGACAGGTGCTCCTCCGCCTCCAGGCGTGGTGAGAGACGTCCTACCTCACCCTTATAGTCAGCTATCAGGGATATTCATTACTTTCTAGAAGGACACCGTATGTGAGCCCTTGGATACCTGACAAGCACAGTAGGCAAGTGCCTAATTTATAGCAGGATTTTGGATATATATTTTATTTATATACATATTTATGTATTCATGTAAGTACTGTAGTAGTGGGCTACAGTGGAACTGATAGTAGTGATATTGTAGTGAATTGTTTGTCTCTCAAGCCCCTCTGTGAACTCTCCCATGGACTCGCCATATCCTGCAGTCCTAGTGTTATTCGACTCTTCCCTCACCCTCCTTGTTTTGTGCTTAACTTCTTCTCGTCTGATTTTTAACGAGACTTTCTCATGTCTACTCCATCCCTCCTCCCCAGGCCCGGGGGAGTCCGCCGTGACCAGGGCCGAGGGCCCGGCGCTGGGCCGAGGGAACCGCATAGTGAAGATGGCCGTGTGGGGCCTGTCCGTTACCCTGGGGGCCGCCGTCTTCGCCGTGGCTCAGACCGCCATGGACTGGGGGCCCGACGTGTTGCTGCGGCTGTTTTAAACGACAAGGGCCCTCGTGGATTAGACATGGATGACATGCACTTACACTTTACTGTAAAGGCTTGTCATGGTGGATACAAGACCATATGAGATGACCGATGAGTGTGTATGCAAACATGTGCATAAACAGGGAAAACGTGGTGACTCCACATTCGTTGACTCGGTGCCAAACTGCTTGTTGCATATATGAACATATTTGCTTTTGAGAGCCTCAGTGCACACTCAAAAACAAACAAAAGATAAGGCTACTCCCCTCAGTATTTTCTACGGGCTCTAATGCGTCTGGTAGAGGCTGGAGCTTTTAGACACACACACACACACACACACACACACATGAATGGCAGATGAGTAGAGATATATTAGTATATTTTGACTTGTAACTTGTGTGAAGTGGCTTTTTAAGTCAGTCGTCCTTTTGTCCTTCATTTGCCCTGATTACTCTTCCTTTACCTTTCACGGGCACATATGCATAACGCATACCTTCATGTCACACCACCTCACTTGTACAAACAGTGTGCCCTCCTGAGTTGATATGTGGAAAGTGTTGCACCTTTGATGCGTTGCCATGGGGCATCTTTTATTGTGAAGGTACACACACACACACACACCAGGCTATAGTGCGGGCAGTTGAGCAGCTGTTGTTGGCCCCGTTCACGGTGAATGAATGGACACAGGGCTGCTGGTGCTCTGAAATATTCATCCTATCATCTGTCCAGCTGTCACCGCGTCGCGTGTTCAGCTGCGCTTAGCCTCCGTGAGCCACCGCGTCTCCGCTGCCTCGAGAGAACGCTGCTGACTCACCGTCGATCCGCCGTCATCAATTTATCGGTTTCCATTTTGAAATGTGCACGGTGTATTTTTAGATTTCCTTTAAATAGTGCAATGCCATTAGTTACGTTGTTTTAAGTAAACGCTTTTAGGAATCTTTGTCTATTTCTGTTTCACACCAACAGTTGGAAATGGAAAGTATACCAAATATCCAACATGCGGTGCCCCCCCTCCCTATCCAAACCGCACTATGTTTTGGACGAACTTGGATTGTGAAATATTGACTTGTTATTTTTTGGCTAGCTCCTACTGTCAACGCAGCTTCCACCTCCAATCAGCTGTCATCAGATTTCCAGAGCGGAGCGCGTTTGTACTTTTCTCCACAGTGCAACTGTTTTCTGCAGCACATGCGCTCCAGTCACATAAAGACGCACACTATTCCCCCATAAAAAGTTTGAAACAGTTAGGCCATCAATTTGCTAAATGTAAAGGACAATACGAGAGGACATGCTGAATGTTTTATTTTAGTTTTTTCATTTCGTCCTTGGTTCAATTCGTACATTTTTGTCCTTTTTAAATGGTGGGGGAATTTTTTTTTCTTTTTACGACCAAGGCATTCTCAGGGTAACCGTGGCGATGCAATGACCTAGTTATCCGACTAGTTTACAACCTGTGAGTTAGCCTTTACCACTAATGATCTGCTTTACTCCTGGCTCATGTGTGAAGCAATCGTCAGTTCTTACACTGAGGCAATGAACCTTGGCTGTACTAGGGTTGCTTTATGTTGGTACTCGTGACAAAGATGTTCAGCCATCGAACTCCACAGCCAACCCATCCCTTGCCATTTACCAGGCCCATCAATAGGCAAGTCAGCCATATATATATATGTATATATATATGTATATATAGTGCTTATACTTGACATCTGCTTGGCCCATTCATGTTGTTATAACATGTATCATGTTGTTATAACATGTATCATGTTATCAACCATGGACATTACCTGCATGATTGGGCTTGTAATACCAGCCTCATTTGTCACCACCCAGGTTTTCTTGGTTTTATAAACTTAAGATATTTATTGTTTGCATTTTAATGTATTATTTATTTCATTGGCTGATGACCTGCTTGAATTATTTATATGGAAACCACTGATTTGATTGCATTAGATCTGAATGCCAAAGATACAAAAGCGAGAAACTCTTGATTGGTTAATTTTTTAAAATTTTAATTAGTTTCTATTTAGATATTATTTATTCATTTTAGTTTGTGTGTTTCAGATTTGTTGAGTCTCCACTGCTTTAATGAAATGAGATCCCATCACAATCAAGTGATAAGACATCATTCTGGCTAATGAATGTTAATTTAGAAACAACTGATATTTGCAATCAAAATCATATAGTAATGAATGTATTTTTATGTCTTTAAAAAAACCACTTTAAAGTTTTGTGTGGTTATTATAAAATACAGCTGTGGGTTTTTTTGTGCTAGCTATAGAGCTAGAGATTTCAGTTTTTATTTCTTTCAGGATTTCACTTGGTGATGATGGACACTTCACTCTGTACTAGTTCAGCCCAGGTGTTTCATTATTGTATGTGTGTAAAAATGATTATGTTCACATGCTTCCAACTCCTTTTTTTGTTTTGGCGCTCACAAAGAAATCAAGCTCTCCGTTCTATTTCTGAAATACGACGCCTTGAGCATCAACCACCTCAGGAGTAATCCAAGTGCCCCCTAGGTACATGCATTTAGTTTTTAGCGTATTTGTATTTTACTCAAAGCTTTAGTAGCTCATCTTGTCAAAGAACTGCCATGACTGAGGTGGACAGCTGGCAGGAAGCTGAATTCACTCTCTCACTTTATTGTGTTTTATTTGCCCACACACACCGGGATGGTTGGGTCCTGGTGAGGTGACTGTGTTTAAGAGGGATGTGATGTTCGTCAGTAAATGACTCTCAGAAATCCTTCCTGCTTCTGTGTGTGTCTGTGTTTGTGGTCGGGTGTTTTCTTAGTTTGAAGGGATTTTCCTCACCTTCTGCGTGAAAATACCGGCCCACAATTAGGTGTTAGAAATGATGTGTGTAGCAGCGCATGTGGGGGGGTTCTAGCCCCAGACAGATGTTCCTCCTGACTTTTTGAAGGCACCGTTGAACCTGCCTCTTTGGAGACCTGAGAGCGGTCTTGTGTGTGTGTGTGTGTGTGTGTAAGGGTAAGATACTTGGGCTGCACATCTGTCTCTTTGATCCCCTCAGGAAAGGGAGGGATCATGTAGTGAGTAGCAAACACGAAGAGGATGACACGGAGGTAAGAGTTTAAAAGAAAAAATATA
>OMKN01081403.1:12132-22481 GCA_900302345.1 Melanonus zugmayeri
GTCCCAGCAAACAGATCTACCATATGCATGCTGCGAATGGCTCACTCAACCCCAGCCTAAACATGCCCTATGGCCTGAGATCTGGGGACTGATCTGGCCATTGGAGTCCTCTGACCTCACCGTCATGTCCATGGAGCACGATTGGGATTATGTGTCCTTCATGTCCATGGAGCACGATTGGGATTATGTGTCCTTCATGTCCATGGAGCACGATTGGGATTATGTGTCCTTCATGTCCATGGAGCACGATTGGGATTATGTGTTCTTCATGAGAAAATAGAGCATAACCCTTCTGGAAGTAGAATCCATATTGGAGCAACATGAAGACAGCACAGCCCCAGCACATGGTGGGCAGCAACACTCGGGTGTGGCCCGAGTGGCATTCATATGATGCTCAGCTGGCATGAAGAGGGTCTAACATGTGTCCCACCACCACCAGCCCCAGCAGCACCACCACCACCACCACCGCCAGCCTGCTCCGTTGGCACCAGAAAGGAGGGGATCCATGGGTGTAGAGCTGACTCGACCATCTCAGATTCAGACACATATATGTTTGTGTGTGTGTGTGGGTACATGTCCATATGGTGTGGGGGGGTGATGGTCGGATGAATGGGTGGATGTGACTGTGCATAACTGTTTTTGTCTGTTTCATGTCTGTATGTCTTGGGTCCTAAAAGCTCTTCATTTAGCGTATTTGGGGTCTCCCTTTCATGTAATACATGTAGAGCTCTGTATTCATTTGTGAATCTGTTATTGTTCCTTTATTGTTGCATGAATAAAATCTATCTGAATCTGAATCTGGATGTGGGCTTCTTTTGTTGGCTGCCATTACACAGTGGACTCCACATGGATGTGGGACGTAGGCATGGCCAAAGCAGGCATTGTGTGTGGACTGCCTTTCAAAGAACAGAACGAGAACTGTGACTAAGCACAGCCTGCAAATTGAGGGCCGTGCGGGCAAGTGTACCATTTGGGACAGGGCCTTTTCCACCCGAGTGTCCGCAAGAACGATGTTCTCTGGCCATGTCTAACCCTGGCCCTGGCGGTCACTGTGTACAGTGTGTATATGCTGGAGTGTGTTCACTTCTGATCATCAGCTTAAACGCGCGCTCATCTTGATGAAGCCTGTTTACTTGTTGTCTTCACTTCGGTGAACCCCACCCCCGCGCCATGGTTTCCCTCCCCGCGTGTTCCTCTTTTCCTTGCCAGGAAACGTCATGTTTCATCGTCGCCTCATTATTGGCACCCGACGGCCTGACTCACTGAGCATCTGTCGGAACTATGTTCACGCTAGTTGGTAGCCTGCATCATGTACGGTGGCCCGGGCAGCCAAAACAACATGAGTCAGAGAGAGAGAGAGAAAGACAGTTACAGAGATTGTGTGGGGAAAAAAAGCGGGAACGAGAGAGGGATTCATATTGTTCACACGCATAGAGAGAGATAGAGAGAGAGATAGAGAACGAGAGAGAGAGAGAGAGAGTCAGCAAGACGCTCTGGGGGATGAGGAAAGAATGTGACCTGCAATGACATCAGAGCTACTTGGGCGATGAGCGGTCTGGTTCACACAGGTTGCGAAGTTCAGACAAACACACACAGCAAGTTACAGCAAGGGTCTCGAAAAATCTGGTCATAAACACGAACATAAAGTGGTCAAATCTGTCCAACGCGGTCGCAAAATGAGTAGTATTAATAGTTCATCACAGATGACGTGGCTTGATTGTGTACTACTATCTCCTCTTTTTGTGATTTTTTTTGTGTGTGCCCTTCAAACCATCGTCTTCGTAACAAACCGGGGGTGAAAAGAAAGAATGTGCGCGAGGAACGCGCAACAAAAGCCGCGCTTTGTTGTCTGCCTTTAGAGTCGGAGTGACAGGGAGCGTGAATAGGGGTGAAGGGTCACCGGCTCGTCCGGCGTCTAGTTAAGCCGGGAGTTTAAAGACACACAGGGCATATACATGCAGCACCCACGCAGAACCCACCATTCACCCACATACACACACACACACACACCACAAACGCACATGCATACGCATACACTCACAGACAAACACAATTATGCACACACACACTAATACATTATAGTCCAAATGCTGCTGATCAAGGTAAAACTGTGTGCTTTGTGAATTTGGTGTGGAAATAGTTTCACTTTTTCAGTTCATCTCATCTCAAAGGAGTCATTGAACTCTGGAAGCTTCCTTCAATTTAAATTGGTTTCTGTTTCGTACCACAGAATAACGAAAGTCCAAAATTAAGCCATATTAAAAAACAACACAACACACACACCTGCTCCTCTGAACCACCATTCCTGGAACTAGAAGCTATCTCTCCCCGAGCGGAGATTTTCCTCTGTTATCACTGGTCCAACACACGGCACCCTGTCTTCTATCTCCTTCCCTTCACAAGGTCATCGCTGGGCTGTGTGTGTGTGAATGGATGTATTATGCGCCGCTGGTTTTTTTACATACACATGTTGTAAAACCGTCTGTCTGTCACTGTGTGTAGCCCAAACGAACCATAACAGCAGCTGTGGTGGTGGTGAGACACTGCCCTGTCACTAGCGTGGAGATCATGTGAACTCACAACAAACAGAGGGTAGTAAACCTTCCGGGGTGTGTGTCTAGGGAGTGTTTTACCGTTCGGTAGCAGACTCACCCGAATGCGATTCCCCACTACGACGACAACCCACGCATTCGCCAGAACGCCGTGAGCAGTAGGCTGAGGCAGGCCTGTCTGTGACACTGTTTCCAGTTTAGCTCGAATGTTAGATGCTGGGGAGGAGGATGTGGGAATGTTATGTGTGATACACATATCTGTAGCGCTTAAGCGCACAATGATGTTGGGTTACTGTATTGTGTGTGTGCGTGTGTGCATGTGTGTGTGTGTCTGTCTCCAGGACTGGTGAGGAAATTGGAGGAGCAGGTGGAATGCTGCACATTTTTCCTCAGGGGCAATGCATAAATCAATAACACAATGAACACGCACACGCGCACACGCACACGCGCACACACACACACACACAGAGCCAGCATGACATAAAATCGACCCAGCGTGGTCTTAAAGGTGTGGGTCACATGGTTCATTTGGCCATCAGGGCCATTCTGTTCCTCATTATGAATAATGAAGCCAGCAGCGCCGTCGAACAATTGACGTCGTAGTAAAAACAGGAATAAAATATAAAACTAAGAGCGTGAGGCTGATCCACTTCTTCTTTTTTTTTTATATGGTTGCTTGGTTTAAAAAAAGAATAAAACACACGGATATAATACACATTGCATGTTTTATATGTGGATATAATAAACGCTGCATGTTTTATATGTGGATATAATACACGTTGCATGTTTTATATGTGGATATAATACACGTTGCATGTTTTATATGTGGATATAATAAACGTTGCATGTTTTATATGTGGATATAATGAACCTTGCATGTTTTATATGTAGCAGTAGTGTTGGTATACAGAGACTCGGCTGTTATATTAGACCGTAAACAAGAGTTGTGGTCTAAAAATACATCATGGCTCGATATCTGAACTCGTTCAGCAGGTTCACCCTAAAAAGCGTTCACCCTGAATCCCGCAGCGGAGTTGAACGTCCCATCCAGACTACAGCCAGGCTTACCTTCTTGTTGGTGTAGTGATCACTTGGTCGTTTGTCTTCTCCAAAAGAAAAGTTGGATATTTGTGATGCCGAGATGCTACGGGTGAGCTTGTTTCGCGTCTGCGTAAAGTTTCACAAACGACCGGCTTGAACCCGTGAAGATGGAGCTGGGTGTGAGGATCTCGGGGAGGCGACGCTCCGACGCTCCGACCCTCCGAGCGCGACCGCCGCACTGAGACAGACGTCCTCCTTTCCTTTCCTCCTTTCCTAAACGCGACACTTTACGCACTTTAGACTTAACGCGACACTTTACGCGCACTACAAACAGAACAAAACACTAGGAGCGGTTAGAGTAACGCCCCGGCTCCCGGTGTCGGTGTGTGTGTGTGTGTGTGTAACCCGGACTAAAAACGTGGAACAACAGCCGTGGTGTGTGTGCGTGCGTGTATGTGTGTGCGTGCGTGTATGTGTGTGTGTGTTATCCGCCAGGAAAAAACCGGCAAAGCCTTAAGCCAGTCCTTTGGGAAGAGCTGTCAACGGGGTCGGTGAGGTGCGAATGAGAGACACAGACTGGTGACAGGCGTGAGGTGTGGAGGAGAAAGTGGAGGAGGGACAACATGAGATGCTGGTCTTTGTTAGAAACCACACTATAAAAAAAACAGCGTCTGTGACGTTTTTCTTTGTGGTTCAGTCAGTAGACTTCCTATTCTGATTGGACTGAAATGGAGATCCAATGGGCCTATACACCTTTGCAGGTTTATTTTTAGGCCAACATGACACTACCTGATGCTATTGCGTCAGGTAGTTAATTTCTTATCAATTTAACATTTGAGAGCTGCAATATTTGCTTATCTAAACTAGTAACAAGACAAAGGCAGAGAGAGTCAGTCAGTGTGTGTGTGTGTGTGTGGAGAGAGAGAGTAGCATAGCACCTGGCTGCTCTCTTTTCTTTAACTGTCTGAAAAAGGTGTGTGTGTGTGTGTGTGTGTGTGTGTGTGTGTGTCTGTCTGGAAACGGATTTGTCTGTTGAATTGTGTCGCAATGAAAGCCCCATTATATCCTGGTGGCGGCAGGTGTGTTGGAAAATCCCACCAACCCCCATCACACACACACACACACACACACACACATACACACATAAAATCCACCCATGCATACATAGACTTCCCAATAACAACATGAAAGCAGACAGATTTGCACCTTGGACTCCAGAGAAAAGAGAAAGACACACACACACACACACGCACAGAGAACGAGAAAGAATGAAACAATAAAAACTAGAAATTCCTCAGATAAGCTTTGAGACTATATGCTTATCGTATCCCTCTGGCCGTAGCCAGCCATGAGGTCACTGAGATTGAATTGTCTGCCTAGCAGCAGTGTGCCCCCCCCCCCATTTTACACCCCAACTTGTCGCAAGCTTTTACCACAAACCTTGTGACAAGTTCGTCAGGTTGTCGACAACAGAAATTATGTTGTTTTGATTTTTTGGTTTCTGTCATCGTCGTGTGGCGTGGCGTGTGTATGTAGCGTGAGGGGAACGTACTGCTCTAACCCAATGCTGAGGGGGCCATGTACTAACCACAGGTTACTTCCTGTTTGGGCTTCTGTATAGCATCGTGTAAGTCGCTGGAAGCATCAGGCATCCATTCAAATAAAGCTTAGGAGTCCATCTTGATGTCGATATTGTTAAGTGTGATACGTGTTAAAGCCTATACGCGTTTTTAAGCCACACTCTTTTCTGTATTCATTGGCTCATTCATTTGTTTTTTATATTACAGACTTTTCCTCTCGTAGGTTAGTAGGTATTGGTCAGTAGATATTGGTCCATATGGTTTGTACCAAAGGATTTGCACCCAAGTCTAAAAACCTAGGATCCTCAGGGACTTTTGTGTTTTTCACAAAATTCAACATGGCGGAGAATCTATCGGACGGAAGTCATAGGTTCACCATGAGGAGTCAGGAGATATGCTTGTTCAAACTTTGCATTTTCAGATGCACCATCATTCAGCCAATCAATGTCAATTTTGTTTTCTGGCCATCTTTAGTCACCCTCTACCATTGTGGAAAGTATCATGAAAAGCGACCGGGCGGTTTTGGCTGTGTAGGAAATTCTGGTGGAATAATACAATTAATAATGTAATCTTACTTAAGCATAATTTCAGCTTGTTTTATATTACCATTATATCTCATTCGCCCATTCGGCACCTATTGTCCTTCTCAAGGTTTCTCCCCTCTGGGTTTTGGGAGTGTTGTTCCTGGGCCTTCAGAGGGCTTCCTGGGCTTCACAGGCCACATCGTCTAATGTGGCCTGTGAAGCCCTTTGAGACTGCACCTATGATTAAGGGCTATACAAATAACATTGACTTTGATCGTTCTGGATCAGATACGGCAGAGACAAACACTCATTGAGGTCTGGTTTGTGTGGAAAAAGGCAACTGACAGTGGACTTTGCCTCTTGTTAAACATCCCCTAATAAATAATTTTTTATGGCCTCTGGTTTCCATTCAAGTTAGATTTCACAGGTTCACAGCACTCGTTTAAAACATCCAGGGCTGCAAAAGAATTGTTTTAAAAGGATTCTTCTCTGTACCTCTATAGATTCATCAAAACACCAGCCAAGAAAAACCACCACCCCTCGTGGTTACATGGCATGTTACATGTCAAAAAACAAGGAGACATGAGGTGTTTTGGTCCACAAATGTAGAAAACAAAATGAATAGTAAAACAGTATCAGTATTATACTTTATACAGTATTTTTTTTTTTTGCCAGACTTCTTCTGTGAGAAAAATTCAGACGCTAATTGAATAAGCCTGCTGTACAATATATGTATAGTACAACTGCTGAGTATGTTGTAATCTAGTGCGCACTCACACGTATTACAGGAATATATTTCAGCTTCCAGTTAAACCTGATTTAAGCCTCACCTGACCTCACCTCTCTCTCCATATAAATAAATATCACTCCCAACCACAACTACTGTGAATAAATACACCAGATAATGCAAGAGATGCCTCTGCCTCACTATCGCCACGTCCTTGAAGGAAATTCCCTTCTCACTGTTCTCACCGAGCCAGCGAGGGCAAACAACCCGGTCTGGCCCGCTAGTTGGCCTGGTACTATTTACTTCTCTTATCCGTGCTGTTTGTTACATCTGTACATATTCTTTGCAGTTATATTATTTACTCATGTATCAGATGCTTTTATTCAAAGCGGGTTAGGCTGTGGACACCGGGGGATCGAACCCTGTACCTTTCACGAGGGAGTTGAACACCCTAACCACAGCAGACGTCAACACACATGCACGCGCACGCACACACACACACACACACACACTTACAGGCACAGAATGCCAGAGTTGGGAACATTAAGCAGATTTCCCTCTCCCAGTATCACTGTATCGCTGTGTAAGCAATGGCCCGGCCCAGCATGCAGTTGTAATCACCCTAAGTGGATGTTCAAATTCAGCTGCACTGCGTGGGTCTGTTCGATGGTGTACGATCAGCATTTCACCCCGCTTATCGCTCAGTGTCTGTTCCATCTCCTTCTCTATGTCACGTTTATGAAAGCAAGGAAGTGGCTTTCAGACCGCAACAAATTTAAGTAATCCCTCATTGAATGTGTCAAACACACATATACACACACAGATACACACACACATGCATGCATGCACTCACACACCACACACACACACACACATGCACATTTGCGCAAACATACAGAAACCACATTCACACAGACATGAAGATGAACCAAATACCCCCTTCCTCATTTCCAACGCATGTCTCTCTGGCTCTCTTTATCGATTTCCCTCTTTGTCCTCTCTGTCAATATACAGACTGGGGCTGCCTATGGGCACGATCAAACACATAAATGGACACACACACACAAATCTACACACACACACACACACACACACACATGCACACACGCACACATACACAGCACAGACACATGATTGCCCTTATAAAATGTTACGACTGCAGATTCTCAATAAATTATACATCACCATTACGCACACAAACACTCATTATTCTTGTTAAATTACCATTAACCCTGCCATAAATAAATAAATAATACATACTAATCAATTAAAGTGACTTTAATGTATTATTTTTACAGTGGTGATAGTCTTACAGAGTGTGGTACATAGTTGGTTTTAGCATTGGTTTTATAGTTCTACAGGTTTTTTAAATGCGTTACTAAAAGTAGAACGCAAGTACAACACATCGACTACACACATTTTACAGCATTCCAGAAAACACACACAAATGCCTGTGCATGCACACACAGAAACATGTACACACACACACACACACACACACAAACGTATGTTGTGTTGAGAGAGCAGACAACAAACCAATGAACTAACATGAAATATGTTTATTAGGTTACCATACACAATACACTTCACAAAATGTCCATTAAACCGATTACATTTGTTTCTTATATACATAAATAGAAAAGTGACAAGACAGAAATGTATATAATATATACTTGCAACTCATCATTGTAATGATGACTGCTGTGAGGGTGTGTGTGTGGCTGGTTGAAGCAGCCTCACCTGGCCCGAGTCAGACTCATTAGACTCTGGGGCTGGGTGAGGCTGCACACCTGTGGGCTTATCAGTAATCAGGCCCACAGGCTTAAACCAGCCACCTTCACACACACTCACGGTCGGAGCCCTGTCATGGCAGCATGTACCATCTGCTCATTCATTCACATTTAATTGTGCATCTTTATCAATAAACCAGCTTTCGACATTGCCCTGTGTCCTGTCGTCATGGAGAGGCCCTGCAGCTGCCATTTTGGGTTCATTTTGGGGGCAGTGGCGAGGAATACATCACAACTGCAGAGTTTAGTTCCTGTAAATGAATGCAATATTAACATAATGAGTAACAATAACTAACTCATGTTGAATATCTGCTACTTGTATTCAATCAATACTCAAATTAAATTTCTGTGGCTGAACAACATTTTCTTGGAACTATGTTTTCTTGTGGCAAGATCTTTGTGTGTGTGTGTGTGCGTGCAGCCTACAGCCCCATCCTCTCATGTTCAGGTACAAACACACACAGCTCTGCAGGACACCGCTGCACACACTGAGGAGAAATGTGTGTCTGATAACTTTTAGTTGAACTTTTAACAGATACCGCTATGACTTTTCTAGGTTTACTCTTCTCTCAGTTTCTGAATGCTGCGCTGCTAGTGGAAGCTCATTACATTACAGTCATGCTTCCTGTGCGGTCATGGATGGATCATGTGTTTTTTAAGCCTATAAGCTCAGTGCTGCACATCAGAGGCTGATGCTGATCACATGGAAGTTGACGTCATTTTTTCCCCGTTTCATTTCTGAAACGATTAAATTGGTTGAAACGCATTTTTTATTTGAATAATGCTTCAGAAACCAAAAGGGCAATATCACGTAAGCGCTGTGTGGAGGAAGTCAGTGGCTTTCGGATCCACTCTTGGTCCGACTCAGTTACGGCAGAGGAGACCAGACGAGCCACGGACAACAATATAATACATTTAATATCATGGGTCTTGTTCTGTTTAATATAATGGGTCTTGTTCTGTTTAACATAATGGGTCTTGTTCTGTTTAATATCATGGGTCTTGTTGGTTTATACATTGTGCAAAGTCTCAATTACATTGCATCATAGCACACCTGCTGTCATTCTGCCAGATTTTGGTGCCATCTTGCCAGGGATTCGAACCAGCAACCTTCGGGCTACTAGTCTGCTTCTCTAACCTCTGGGCTACCTACCACCAAAGGTGCCCATCGATCGGTTCTACAAGCCCACCCTAATATAACAAGCTAAAACTGGCCTGTGTTGGGTGTGTGTGTACTATAAAGTGCTTGGAGTGCTTAGTTTTTCTCAATTGTTTACACACTAACACTGGTACTTGAGACACAATGACCACAACCTGTAACTCATGTACCAACCCTCTGAACCAATTCTGCTAAAACACAAGCACATTTCCTGCCTTACACTCAGACTGCAGTTCTAAACCACACAATTCTCTACATTTGGCACAATCTTCACAAATACAATCTTCTGTGTTCACATGGAACACACTGCCATTCAAAATGCTAAACACACTACACATAGAGATGCATGTAAAAGGCATAGAGACACATCACTATAGAGACACACAGCTACAGGCAGGGGCACACACACACATATGTACACATATACACACACGTACACACACACACACACACACACACACACACACACAGATATACATACACACACACACACACACGCACACACAGACACGCGCACACACACACACACACACACACACACACACACAGATGCATGTAAAAGTCATAGAGACACACCACTATAGAGACACACAGCTACAGGCAGGGACACGCACACACACACTTTTTTCTATTACAGTATTTGTTCTGTATGTAGAACACTTTACACATCCAACTTTGTGTTTGTTGGGATGTATACAGTATTTTGGGGGAAAAAACAACTTATTTTTGTTTATATTACAGTATATTTGTTATATTTGAGTATAAAAACATTACAACAGACTACTGTACATACATAGTAAATGTAACACTGAACATGCAAAAGGCATAAGTCTCCTGATAAGGCATCATACTAGTGTTTTCCATTCCTAGTAGTGTTGAGCACATCAGTGTTCAATTGGTTCTTAGAAATGTCTATTCATATGATGGTGTGTGTGTGTGTGTGTGTGTGTGTGTGTGTGTGTGTGTGCTGTTGCGT
>OMKN01081405.1:0-10268 GCA_900302345.1 Melanonus zugmayeri
TATATAGCAATAGCATGCATCACCCATCGAGGGCAATTTGAGTCCATACCTACATCTTATCCTACATTTTGAAAACGTGCTTTTAAGTCGAGATTTGGACCAGGATCAATACATAGCATGACTATGTAATCCACTGCATCACTTTTAATCTACAATATGCTTCTTTTAGGGTTAGGTTTTCCTTTAAATGTGCCTTGGCTGGGCTACCTCTGCTGGCCAACATTTCTGCTACGGTCCTCCTCTCCCGCAGGCCCCTGAGGAGCAGGGCCTGGGCCCCGCCCTCCGGCGCCATGACCTCAGACACAATCAGGGTGACCAGGACACGCCGCTTCTCCTCGTCAAACGTGGTCACCATGGCAACCACTGTCTGGCCCACCTGGTAGGTGGTTGCCGTGTCGGTGATGAAGCGATCACACAGGGCCTGAGAAGGGGGTGATTGGACAAAATCAATTAATTACACATCAGTGATGATATTTTGACATTCAAGGAAACATGAGTTCGTTTTTTTTTTTAATAAAAAGACAATGAACTTGAAAGTACACACTAGTTCACTCAACAAGTGGTATGACTGACGCTAGAGTACATTACTTGGTACTTACAGACTTTGGCGCCAGGCCCACGATTCCACATGGAAACTCCACAAAGACACCGTACGGCATGACTTTCTTGATCCAGCCAATCAGATTCATTCCCACCACGATGTCAGAGAAGCCCTTGGCAAACAGCCCCTCCTCCAAGCCCCACTTCACTAAGGGCTTCTTGGTCAGGGTCTTTCAAAGAGGTGAGTGTTGTTAAGAAGAACACTGGGGGGCGTCTGGACAGCTGTTCATTCGTCAATACATTTCAACATAAAATAAAACCAAATAAACACAACTAAATATAACACAAACATCATAATGATCTCATTATCTCAACATTGTTTAGACAACGTCATCGTGAAAAAGGATACAATGTTGTCCTTGCTCTTGCTGAGGCAGACCAGGTTAGAGATGGTGTCACCTTCCTGCAGGGCCTCCCACAGAAGGGGACAGTTGGACATGTGATCCGAGAGATGCATTGTGGGCAACAGAGCGGGGATCGCCTCGGGCAGGATGGCTACTTCCAGACCCGCAACGGATTTCTTCACCACCTTGGCCTCGCACTTCTGCATTCGGCCCAAGACACCGTGTATTAGAAGAACATTTACCCGGGGAGGATAAATTGTGTGGAGTTGAAAAAAAAAAAAAAAGGAGCAAACAACAGGATTGAAAAAGGTTGAGGTTACCTGGCCCACTTCCAAGTCGACCTGAAGCAAGGTGCTTTCTCCCGTGGTGTCTCCCTCCACCACTGCCTTGAAGGACAGGGACAGCTTCTCATTCTCCGGCTCACACTGGAGGACTTTAACCTTCACAACCTGGCTCGGGAAAAAAACAGCACTGCACCAGTCACCATCTCTAGAGCTTTTTGTGAGCCATGGGCACACTTTAAAAAGGATAGTCTAGTGGTTAGTGTTTGACTCCCAGCCTAAAGGGTTCTGGGTTCGGATCCCAATGTGCGCAGATAAACTAGTAGGGCTAGGCAATATATCGATATTACGTCGATATTGTGATAGGAGACTAGATATCGTCTTAGATTTTGGATATCATAATATGGTGATATGGCATAAGTGTTGTCTTTTCCTGGTTATAAAGGCTGCATTACAGTAAAGTGATGTCATTTTCAGACTTACCAGACTGTTCTATTATTTGCCTTTACCCACTTAGTCATTATATCCACATTACTGATGATTATTTATCAAAAATGTCATTGTGTAAATATTTTGTGAAAGCACCAATAGTCATCTCTACAATATTGTCACAATATCAACATCGAGGTATTTTGTCAAGAATATCGATATTTGATTTTGTCTACATCGCCTAGCCCTATATAAACAAGATATCCTCAATCATGCAAGTCACTTTGGATAATAGTGTCAAAAATCAGAATAGTGAAACTCAAATGTGGACCACCCCCTCCCCCTACCTGTCCAATATAGAAGAGCTCCTCTGGGTTCGTGAGGGGCTCGTTGCTGAGCTCTCTGAGGGGAACCAGGCCCTTGACGTCGTTGTAGAAGCGCACAATGCAGCCGAAGCTCTTGATGGACACGATGAAGCCGTGGGAGACGAGGCCTGGCCGGGCCTCCCGGTAGCTGCGGACTACCGGCAGGGTGGACTCCAGCAGGGCCTTTTTCCTGGTCAGCGTCACCCGCTTCCTGTCTGCCTCCACCGACAACACCTACAGCAATCGAGTGTATACACAGTTGAGTCGTCAACACTGCAGTACATTTATATGGGGGTCACACACACACACACACACACACACACACACTAACCCGGCATTTAATCTTCATGCCCTCTCTGTACTTCTTCTCTGGGTTCCTGAGGAGGATGTCAGACAGGTGTGTCTTGGGCACCATGCCTTTGAGTTTGCCTGATAACATCACCATCATCCCGTGCTCCAACAGTTCTGACACCGTGCCCTTGGGGGAGGAGAATACGTGTAAGACAGTGACACAGTGAGAGATTCATGATTGTTAACACGTGAATTAATCTCTCTACTAAAGACTGGAATCTCTGTCTGTGTGTGTGTCCTTCACATATTTTGAGAACCGTTCATCCGATCTACTTCACACTTGACCCAAGGAAGTGCAGTGTCGAGTGTGAAGTTGTTTGGATGAGCGGTTCTCGAGAACGCTGGAAGCAGCGATACCGGAGGCCAAGCAATCGGCCCGCTCCGAACAGGCACATTTTGAACGGGCATGGTACTAGTTCATCAGGAAAACCGAAACACCAACTATAACAGTGGTATGACACATGAGGCAACGTCTTCTTCTTACCATTACAACCTCGCCGACCTGGATGTCCTCATGTCTGAAGTGAGGATTATCCCTCACACTCCTGAGAAAACAAAAAGACAAAACACAACAAACACAAAGGGAGGCCGTTCAATGGAAATATGCACACAGCACAAAGGTGCAATCAAAAACACAGACTTCTATGTGTGGTCCACTACCGTCCCTACATGACGATACAAAAAAAAAAAAATTACTTTCGCAGGCTGGCAAAGTGGATCTGCTCCATGGAGCTGAAGTTCAGGATCCTGCAGCTGAGCTCTGGCATAGACAGCAGTTTGTCCACTTCTGATGTTTGCGCCATCTCCTTCAGGTGATTTTTCTGAGAAAAGTAAGACAAAAAGACTAAAGTTTTAATGGGACTGGATTGGTGGCAAAATATAGAGAATCAATGCCATAGAAAAATCTAGAGTTAGATGACAACTTTTAAACAATACAAGACCTTTAAAAAAAAACAGCAGGGAGAGATATAACCAAAAGAACCCGATCACTCACATGTACAAAGACTCTCGTGTTGTCAGGCAGCTCCAGCATGGCTCCAGAAATGTTGTGCCTGGAGGTCACCTTGCAGCCCTCCACCACCTCCCCGACGCGGTCCCCCGCGGCGGGGGTGGTATCTATCAGGGTGCCGGGCCGGAGGAGGTAACTGCGCAGGGACAGGGCCACCAAGCGGGTGGTGGGCTCTATGTACAGTATACAGGCTTGAACCTAATGGGGAGGGGGGTTCAAACAATCCAAAAGGGGAGAAACAATACAGCAATATGATTAAAGGAACATCTGCAATAAATCAGCTATAACATTTTTTTTTTTTTAAAAGGTATGGCAAGCTTTATTGTCCAGAAGGGAACAAAAATCGGTTTTAACACAGAGATGGTGCCGTCTACTGTATGGAACAGTCAACATTCTGGATAGCAAGATACAACAGGTTATATTTACATATACAGATGACAGATGAATCAAATTGAGCTCATATATCTATAGGTTTTTATTTATGGCTCTCATTGACTGGGGGACAAAAGAGTGTTTGATTATGTTGAGCTTGCATTGTGGGACTTGCATCCAAGCATCTAAATACTGGAGGTAATGAGTCTTTGTGCACTGGAGCCGAGGCTGTGTGTCCGCTCAGGGAGTGGGAGTGTACCTCTTGTCCTACGCTGTAGGTGGAGTGCTGCTCCGGCTCCATGTGGAGGAAGTCAACCTGGCCACTGAAGGACAGGAAGCTCAGGAACAGCCCATGTTTGTTCACCTGCAAAACGGAAACATCAAAAAATTAGGCTAACATCTAAAACTAGGCTACTATAGACAGAGGTATCAAAGACCACCCTTTTCAATGGCGGAACATTATATATTAGGCTGCGTTTATAAAATGCAGAACTAATCACTTGATGGAAAGGGTCTACGGTGGCCTTCTTAAAGTCTGCAATTAAGATGGCACTTTTTAACTTATTTGTAATAGAATTGACATTTATACAATTATCATAAAAACACAAAATAAATTGTCTGAAGCAAAGGAAGATCTCTTCACCGTTTTGATCGTGGCTTTGACCAGAAGGCCTGGCTGCAGGTTGGTGAGGTTCCAGCCGTGGGAATCATCTGCAAAGGTCCGGGCGAGGGTCTTAGGGTTAACAGAGAGACGCACTACTCTCCCTGAACCCTTCACCTCATCCAGTCGATATGTGACATTCTGGCCCACCTTCAGCTCTGGACAAGAAAGAGAGAGAAAATGTGACACATAGATTGAGGCAATGACGAGACTTCCTTACTTTTCCTCCATGGTTTTATATTTGTTGTCCGACCGTCAGTGGAAAGGAACACATTCCCCAACAAAAATGAGGATCATTGCGTTGTCATACCTTCGGGGTCATTGTGTTGGTCTTTGGCAGCTTGTTTAGGCAGGAAGGCCTTGGTTTCACCAACACCTATGTCCACTAGGTATCCATGGTCCTCCACGCTCTCCACACAGCCACTGAGCATCTAGCATTCAAAACGACGAGGGCTCGTTAAATGCATTGCAATCAACACGGTGCGCTGACACATTGCGGCGATTTGGGTATGACTATCGTGAAAAGGCATTGAGAAATGCAGTTGCCAATTGGTGACTAACTCACCATGCCAGATTTCAGCATGCCGGGGCGGAGGGCTTTATTGAGTAGCTTGGGGTTGGTTGAGAGCGTGATGCTGACAGAACCTCCCTTGGTGAGGTCCAACTTGAGGACAACACACCTGACCAGCATGCCGGGGCGGAAGAACTGGTCCAGAGAACAGATCTCCTGTGGAGAATAAAACAGCAAGCGCTCGTAGCAATATGACACATGATCAAGGGCATGAATTCAATCTACGGTTCATCTGTGATTCTGGTTTTGCTGTCAATTGAATCTGTAATCTGTAATTCCAGCATTAGTAGTAATCAAGCAGAATAATTACGCAAGAGACTTGAGGTTAAAGGATAACTTTGCCGCTTTTCAACCTTATCTCTATCCGCATTAGGGATATAGTGTGAATAACGCCTGCGGTATCCCTGGGGCGCAGCTCAGTGCAGATGCAAAGTCTTACCCCAACTCTGTCATTTGACGGAGTTGGGGTAAGATTCGCATCATCTGGTGGACAAAAGTAGCGGGGAGATCTGGGTGCAGTCAACATGGAGGCAAGGTAAACATTGTTCATTTGCATATACTACCCACATTGTAACAATCCAAAGCCAGTTGAAAATTGGCAAAGTTCCCCTTTAAGAAATAAGAATCCCACCTCTGTTCCCTGTGCATTCAGCTGCTCACTGAGCAACTTGGTGTAGGCGTCACAGATGTTCTTGATTTGCAGGAACCCCTGCAGTCCACTGGGAAGACTCATCACCACTTCAAAATTGGCCACCTCCTTCACGCAGGCCAGCATCAGCATACCCTCCTTGATATTCTGGAAGGGCAAAATCATGGACAGACGGTTTTTAAAACCAGGGTTCAAATCCCAACACGGAGCCTACCTGTAGGCATCTGTTGGAAAGATTCCTAACCCCTACCGGCTTAATGACATGTATGACATGACGGAAAAAAATCACTGTCGCTTTGGAGAAAAGAAAAGGTAAATGAATAAGGAACTAAGGTGGAGTTGAACCCGGTGAGGTGGATCATGGACAGAGCAGAGGAAGATGGAGATAATGCCATGTCAGTGTCATACATGGACATTAAAAAGGAAACTGTGTACCTTTAGATGTAGAATTTCTACACATTTGGCTGGGGCATTGAGTGTCACTGGATCTGCAGTCTTTTTCTTCTTTGTGGTCTTGCTGTCATCTTTGGATGCTCCCTTTCTTTTCTTGGTCTCTGGTGGATCGTGTGACTGGGGGTAAAATACAAGATAGAATTTATGATATTGAAAAAATGTATGGGACATAGAAATCACCTTAAATACAACATTTACTATTTACGAGTATACGACTCGTTATACGCTTAATCAAATCCAGGTCAAAGACAATTGAAGTAAATCTGTAATTAGACAACAATTACCATACAAAACTGTTTGTTTGGATTGAAACGAGTATGGAACAATGCAAGTCTGATAAGGTAAATTCTGAACCTGAAAGAGATTGTCCACTTCTCTCCTCTCTTCCCCTGGTTTGCTCTCAGTCAACTTCTTATCGATTCCTCCACGAGGAAAGTCTTCCTCTGTCGATGCCATGTTTTTATAATAATTCTCTGAAAAAACACAAACACATCCCCACAACATAAGTGAGATCAAGTGAGTTGGGTGCATGAACCAATACTGACTAAGGTTAAACCATGATGTGACACAGTTATACCAGTAGCTGGACATACATCCAGTACAATAACATCCAATCCATAATGTATTCTATTACAGTAAAAGGGAGCACTCTTCACAGGAACTGCTTCCTTCTCCTTCAGGAGACAATCAACAGGTGATATTGTCTGTATCGATATAAATTACTTTGCAATTCTCTGCTGCTTTTGACAGCAGCTATTCTGATTATGACAGCGGATCTTTTATTAAAGATCAACTAGGGAAAGTTTGTGCTTTTAAAGTACAGATGCCACAGGCAAAATAATATCAAAACACAGATGGCAGCCTTATAAGAAGGTAGCTAGGACCACTGATAATTAGCTGAGACAGTTTATTCCGATAGGTCAAAACAAACTCAATGATACATTTAATGGTTTAACACTAGAAACACACAAGGTAGCTCATATATTATAGCATTGAAACAAACCAAATAGAAAGCCTATTCGCCTGACAAAGTGCAGCTGTGATATCTATATTTTAGTAGTTTCATACAAATATCAACATTGCATGCAATTATAACTAATCATAATCAGTATTCTTACAGTAGTAGTAAATCTCCGGTTCATTAGGATCCAAAACTCACGTGTAGATTTCTCTAGCGAGCCATACTTTTTACCCGGAAGCAGAACTCACGGGGGGCGTTTCAAAAATTGTCCAATCAGCGCAGGGGTTGAATGATCGACGTGTTTGTTAACCAGTTGCTGGGCAGAATCTTTGAGCGACATTGGTGTAGCCCACACAGATCGCTTCTCTCGCTATTGGCTGAAAGGAGGCTGGACTTCCTGTTGGAGACGTCTATAGCACTGCGGCCACTGTTGAAGGACACTCGTCTCACTCCACACTCGAGGCTGTACAGTTGAAGGTAAGAGACGACACACTAACTAAGAAATGTCACTCTTGCAATTTAAATGCATGCTCTCATTCTGGGTGTTGTCAGCACTCGCTCTCATGTGAATGCTCTGTTTAACTTTGAGCCACAAGATTAGCTCGAGAGCTAGTCGTGGCTTTCAGGCTAATCGTAGCTAGCATGTCATCAGAGCGCTGTTATCACCCAGTTAATGCAAGACGAGTCCGAATATCTGCTGACTTTGCTGCATAGTCGTGCAAAGTGTACATACTGACTATATTCTTGAAAGAAGGTTAATGGATAATGCAATGTAAACTGTTGTATTGCATAGACACAGAGGGGACCAATGGCATGACTGTTGGATCTGAATGACAGTCAATGCACTGGTGGAGGTTTATAGGCTCTGCTTCCTGTCGTCTTATCACGTTTGGCTACTAAAACGTGAGCCACCATCAATTCGTAGTTTTACATCAACGCTTGATGTGTTAATGGGACATTAAATATGTCATCTCTGTATGGTGTCAACTGTTTGCCTTCATCTTGGTCTTTCCACACTGTTGTGTCTTCCTTAACATCTATAACATCTATAACCTTCTCCTGTTGTTTTCCAGGACCATTGTAAAACCTCAACATGGGAGGACACGACGCCGGATCTCACCAGTTCACTGGAATTGCCAAGTACTTCAATTCCTACACAATCACAGGAAGGAGAAATGTGAGTAGGCTCAGTGTCTCGCCTTATTTTTACATGTAGTCATTATTTTAACTTATTGTGATGTTAACATGCTCTTCTGGTACTTTTTCCTCCAGTGTGTATTGGCTACATATGCCACCATAGCAACCATTTTCCTCTTCTTCAAACTGAAGCCTAAGAAACAACCCGCTGTCACAGAATAATGTAAGGGATATATTGCTTCTTTTAATATTGGGCTCAGAATTGAATTCATATTGAGCTTTGAGGCAACATGCGTCCATTTTACATTTGCATCACTTATCTTTTCAATATCAAAGCTGTACATAAGATGAATCATTGTATTCTGAAATCTGCAGACTATTAGAATACTGTTACAGTTCTAAATAATGTTAGTTTTTCACAAGTGACTTATGACTTTTGCTCTCGTTCCAGGTTCCCCGTTGATCATTGCTGAGTATGGAGGAGGCAGCATGATGGCTTGTAATAACTGTTTGTGTCCCATGTAAAAAAAACAATAAACATCTGTTTCAAAAATTATTAAAAACACTTTTATTTACAAGTTAACAGTATAAAAGACACTATAATACAGAACAGCTATGAGTTGGAATACAGCAGAACTCATGGCAGCAATTAAAAAAAAAAATGGTCTAAGATTAGAATTGGCACCTTTTTTTAGGCATGTCTATTTGTCAACATTAACTTGCGGCCTGCATCTTTTAAACCACAGAACCCAAAATTAATGTTGGATCACGATGTTAAAGCCTTAATTTGAACCTTCATCCAGTTATCAAATTATCACCAGTTCTTAGTTTTTCCTCCCGTCTTCACTGCCATCGAGAGAGAACCGTGTCGTTTTATATAAAAGTTGCCGTCATGGATTGTAAGCACCGGCGGCCAGGAGTAGATTCCTCCGTGTGAAGTGCAGGTGGATGACGGGTGTTGACTTGGTCATATAGGTCCCTAACAGGAGCTCCTGGGAGTTCTCCGGTAGATGGATGTGGCCAGTGGTCGCTGTGAAGTCATCCGTCTCAAGGTCATCGAAGGCTTTGAATGCGTCCCACAAGCGAACTGTGTTGTCCATGGACCCTGTGGAGAGGAAAATGTATCATGTATTTGTTTATTGCATGCAACGACTAAATGCGTGTTTAACTGAATTTAGGAATTTCGCCTCTTTTTTGGGGGGGTGGGGGTGAAATTGGTGGACCAACAGTATTGTCTGTTTGGATCCAAGTTTGTCCATATGAACATATGCTATCACACTTTCAGTGTTCAATCTTTAGAGAGATAATGAAATCCACCCACCAGAGGCAAGTATCTCCCCGTCCCTGCTGAACTTGAGAGAGTAGATGGTGTCTGTATGGCCTTTCAGATCTCCGATCATTATGCCGTGACCAATATCCCAGAGGAGAACCCTGCCATCTGTAGCCCCTGACGCCATGAACTTCCCGTTTGGAGAGAAGGCCAGAGCATGGATAGGACCCTGTCGGACAAAATACATTTGTTACACCATCAAATGATTGAATATTAAAATATGTTCTTAAAAGGTTTATATGCATGATGAAGATTCACATTTCAATATAGAATGAGCAATTATATTCTTCATAAAATGGGAAGGTTAGTCAGCAGTGCACCCCTGCTATTCTATACTGACACATATGGGATGTGTCAGTATAGAATAGCAGGGGGGGGAGGTTTCTTACGATTTCAAAGAATCTAATTGTTCCACAAAAAAATTACATATTAACATAATTTTAACAACTTCTTAAATCTTAAACCATCTTAAAACGGCAATACGGACTAAATTGGGTGCTGCAGAATGTGAACCAGGTGATCCATCTGGTGAGCTGACTTACCTTGTGACCAGTGAGGATGCGGACACAGTTCCCAGTGAGGACGTCCCAGAGACGGATGGTGCGGTCCGATGAGCCTGTGGCGACGTAGTTAGAGTTGGGGTGGAAGCGGGTGCAGGTGATGTCGGCCAGGTGGCCAGCAAACATACGCAAAGGCTGGTAGTGGTCAGTGGCCCAAAGGCTGTTGGAGAACAGAGAAAATGCCATAACGTCATA
>OMKN01081407.1:0-16426 GCA_900302345.1 Melanonus zugmayeri
CTTCGAGTCATTTGTCCTGGTTCGATTCCTCCTGTGGTCATCATCAGAGTCGGAGCTATCCCTGGTTCTGTCCGTGCGGGATCGAGGGGATCTCCTCTCTCTCCTTGGTGGGCTCCTGTGTGACCTCCGATCGGAATCGTGATAGTATGACCTATCAGATCTCGACCCTCTATCACATCGGGATCGATCAGTTCTTGAATGGGATGAACTTGTCCTAGATCCTCTTGATCTTGACCGTGATTTAGTCCTGGACCTCCTACGCTCCTTCACTGAACGAGATGACCGAGATGATGTGTGCCTTGAATCACGTTCTGATTTTGAGTAACTGGAGGACCTTTCGTGATTCTCTGAGCGTTTTGAGGAACTTTCCTTTTCATCCACGTTTGACCCAGAGGAAGACTTTTTCTCCTCCTTGCTTCTACTGTCAGATTTTGTTTTACACGGGGGTTCAATTATCTTGTGGCTGGAAGACAATTTGGCGCCATCGCCATCCGATTCTGAGCCTGGAGGAGCACTTTCAGAGTGAGACCTGGTTTTCCTTTTGTTTACCTCATCATCCTGCTGAATGATACTGGAAGTCTCACCGTCCCTTCCTGAAGAGTCTGTAGGCTTATTGAGGCTAGGAGTTACCCTTATCTCAGAGGCTTCTGTTTGGGCATTCTCAGACAAGCAATCAGTGCTAATAGTCTGAAGCTGGGGTGAGGACACTTCCGCCCTGCTTTGCAAAGAGGATTGCATTAGAACTGGTTGTTCAGGGGAATTAGGCTCCTGTGGCACATTGCTAGGTGTGGGTTTCACCTCAGTTACAGAGACACTGAGAATCTGCTTCTTGAAATGAATCTTTCCTAGGTCCATTTTATGTTTAGGGGGTGAGGGAACTGACATTGGAGGAGAAAGGGGCTCAGCTGATGACGTTGGCACCGTAGGTGACTGCAGTTCCATTACACTCTCCGAATTCTGCACCATTCTGTCTTGAGGGGGCGAGGATTCAAGTGTCAAGGCAGAAGAAGATTCAGCTAGAGACTTCTCGGGGCTCGGAGGGACAAAGAACACGCTTGGGGTTGGCTTCTTCGTCTGAGAGAAGCTGAAGGACACTTTTTGGCGACCCTGGTCCTCCAAGTTCACCTTCATCTTGGTCCCTTTGGGCAAGAGATGGTTCGACAGCATAACCCTCGGAGTGAGGCTTTTCATTAATGCTGCCTTAGAGAGGCCCTCCACCATTACCTAAATGAAAGAGGACATTATGGATAAGACCATGTGAATTGTAATATGATCACTTTAGCAAAAAGAACTGTGTATACACACACCAGTTGACAGTCATAACTTACCGAGGTGCCACTCCCCTCCTCTCTGCGGCAATGCAAGGTGAGGACAACAGAAAAGAGAAAAAAATATATATTAGCACAGGACTACATTAAGGCACTACCAATTACAACTTAAAGATAAAATGGAGATCATTTTCCACAACCATTTTCATGGTAACACGTGCACAAATTAAGCCACATTTTTGTATTTTGTGTTTCCCTATAAATGTACAGCCAAACAAATACAAAATTAGATTGATACATAATTTCTGCCATCGCAATCTAGAAATAATGTTTTGTTTAAAATGTAGCCCATTGTGCCTGTATCAGGTATGGTAACTTATACTGATGACATGAAATGTGTTCTTTTAGTATAGCCGTTATAGACCATACAAAAATACAAAATATGTGACAACAAACATTACCAAAAATAATAACTATACACCCTCTGTAAATGATATTAGAATAGGCACATAACAGATACAATTGTGCCATGGTACGATTCCATTAAGCCAAATTAAAGGATTAATTTTATGGACCATTTCATTTCCATTAATCCAAGGTGAACTTGAACAAAAACAATGAACAAAAATAGTTTATAAGCATGATAGTTCATATCCCCACCATATAGCAAAGCTTGTTTGATATTTTTATTTAACTACATATAATTATATGTCAATCTAAATTAACAAGAGCTCACAAATTCTGGTCCTTTGTGTTGTATTATTTCAAGAGTGTTGGTTTTCCTTTGGGAAAGTTATGACATGGGTGCTAAGCAACAACTAGGTCAACTATTCCATTAGGATTTGCTCCCCAATTTGCCTGTGACCTCCAAACCCAGACAACTGTATGGTGACATTCAATGACGGATCACCACAAATGCAACATTGCAATAGCAGTAAAAACGTATTATAGCTTTTTGAAGAATTATATTCTATAATACAATCATAATGGAAATGTGCCAATATCTAGGTTTTTAAAGCCACTGTTAAAAAAAATACATCCCTATAATTACTATCAATTATCTACTACTATTCATGGAACATACCAATATGTGTGTTAGTATGCTATGAGAATGTACTTCATGGAAGCAAACTGTTAAGTAACATTAAGACATTTTGATTTTGTTTAAATAAATTAGACATGTCTTATACCTGATCTCTGACTTCAGCACAGCATCCATTGTGCAAAATGTCTATAGGGTTTGTGGATCTGTAGAGGCTGCTGGCCCAGATAGACCCAATTCAGAGAAGTGAGTCCTCACATGTGATGCCACACCTGACAAAAAAGAAAAAGGAGATGACATGAGTTTACAGACTAAATTCGCACAGCCTCTTGGTTCAGCACATCATATCACACTATCACATGTACAATTTAACGAGTTAAGACTACTTTGCTTGTTGACGACATGACACACATGTTGGTGTTAATCGCGTTGCCATGCTGTGTCTTTTCTTCGCGAAATGGTATGGCCTCTGAAGATACATACAAGGATGCTTCTTAACGGGTTTGGCGGTGTAAGCGTGTCTTCATTTGTCTTGAGCTCAATGTCCCCCATTGTTCCAGTAGAAATATACTGTTATTCGCCATGCTTATATTTTGTTTAATGTCGAGAAGAACGATAGTGACTTGTCATTGATATTAGAAAACATTTCTAAAAAATACAATGAAAAAAACAACCTGCAAGTACAGTTTGTGTTCCATCATTGTGGACAGCCTTGTGTTATATGTGAAGTAGGGGAAAACATGGATGCAGTCCAAGATAAGCGGGCACAACAGACTCCATACAAACTAAACAAATATTTTCAAGTGCCGAACGTCTTAATAATATTAACCATCACAACGGCAACTGGCAAGTGAGGGGCATGAAATGATATAAGATGCCAACTACAGCATGGCCTGTGTTGGAAGAGCAGTGTCAGCCAAAACAGGGCCTTTTAAAAGTCGAGCAAAGCTCACCTCGCTAATGAAATGTTGAGTGGCTACACAGTAGCAAATCTGGCCATTTTGAAGTGATTATTTGCAATCGAAATGTATAGCCAATAGAACGCAAAGTGAAGAAACAATAGCGTGATTATCAAGCATACAAAGAGCATATTTGTTTTGAAAACGAGGACTACAGTAAGGGCAAAAGACAGCTAGGCTAGCTGTCGATAGCTAACGTTAACTGGCTATACCCGTAGGCCTTCTTTAAGATGCATAGCATGCCCTTTGGAACAGTTTTTCCCGGAGCATATATTGTTAGCCAGCGAGCACGGTAATGCTGTTAAAAAGTACATCACTATTTGGAAATATATACATCGCAGCGGACACTAATCCTATTTGCTACGGTAAACTGAAGAACATCTGTTGTCAAAGCTAAGTTAGCTGCACTTTGCTAGCATTTGGTAGAGATCTACTATTTATTTGGAGCTAAACGCTAGATAACGTCAGTGCTGCGTTTTTAAAGTTCGTTTATGATGTTGTTTTTACTTCATCCGAGCCACTATACAGATATTAGCATTGTTGTTCAGATAAACATGGAGGAGTGGTTTCCGTTTCGGGTACTAATCACTGACCACTGTCCTACCGGCTTTACTAGCATGGTGGCTAACACGTCTCGGTTGTTTGTATCTACGTATTGTTTCCCACATATACGAGCAGATTCGAACAGTACACGAGATATTCACTTACCGAATGTTTTGGGTCACGGAACTCCCCCATCTTCGAAGCCACCAGCAGTCGGCCTCTTCCACCACATCAAGCCGTCTATGCCGACGTCAAATCGGGTTGTAGAAATTATCCCCGGCTCGCTGGCTCTGGTGCTGCGCTCCAGCCTGCTGGCCCGGCACCTCCACACCGTCCCCTGAAGCCAGGCCAAAGGGTCTCACGGTAGAGCATAGACTTCTACGATATAGAAAGCATGAGACGCCGGGAGTTCCCTATAAAGACCACGTTCTGATGTATTTGTCCTCGCTTTAGCACAACTTGCACCACTTACTAACGGCTAGATGGTTTACTGCGTGTTTTCGTCACATGATCACGGACTACAGCTGGCGCGAACTGTACAGTCCTCGGCGGGTTTGAAGAGAGCTTCTCCGGTCATGATCAAACGAGCTTACAACCAGGTGGGCCAGGGTTGAAACCAGTTTGACAGCCCATGAACACATCACCATAACCAGGTATATCCACCGAAATGTACTCCGATCACGCCATCTACACTATAGGCATATATACAAATAAAAAAACATAAAACAATCAAATCAAATTGTTTTCAGCAAGCTCCACCATATTCTTGTTCAACAGTTCCCCGAGTAGGCTACCTCTGTGATTATTTTCAAATTGTTTTAGTGCAGCATTTTTTATAATTAGATGCTAAAATCATAACAATATCCATTTCAGTTCTACATAGGCAGATTTAGAAAATGCCATTAAAAAACCTAACCAAATTGTTATCAGTAAACTCCACAATATTATTGTTCAACATGTCCCCAGGTATATCTGTGATCATTTTCAAATTATTTTACTGCAGCATTTTTTAATAATTAGATGCTAAAGCCATACCCAATGTGTAGAAGTGTAGATGCGATCGCAGTGGAAATTGACCAGGCCTGTGATAAACCATTAGTTTCTAGTGCCTTGTTTGTTCCCCTATTGAGATGACACAACTTATTAATCAATACCACACATTGATTTGCTATAGATTGTTAAACTGCTAGCTCAAATGATAAATTGGTCCAGCATGGTGTGCATGAATAAAAAAAGAAAGCAGATGTATTATACTAGCCTACTGCTAATAAAACTCAAACATTTTGATATTGTTATATTTGTCTCTTTCTGGTGCACCTATATCACAGATGTCTCACCTCTTGTGGAAATGATCGTTGGCAAAGTAGTAGCTCCATCTGTCCACAGGGTCAATCTTCAGACAAGATTGAACAAAAAACACAGTTTTCATGCAGGACATGCGTAGGTAGAACATGTAAACTGCACACTGACAGGTCTACTCAATTGAAATGGAATTCATTTCAGTAAGTGTACTTAAACAAGCCAGAAGCCTTAGAAGGCCAGGCCAGAAGTACTACCTCCACCAGTTGAGCCAGCAGGGGGTCAGAGATCTGGTACTTCTCCTCCAGGTTGGTGGAAGGAAGCACCACAGGCAGGTTGCTGTTTTCTCTGGTGTATTTCATGTTTGTGAAATACTGCTGCTCCTGGTGGGCTGTGAGTGGTCCTGGCAGGGGAAATTGTGAAGCAGAGTGAGGAGAGGTAATAAAAAGCACACACACAGATGTAACACGTTATCAGTATTTTGTACTTTATAGAGTATTTTGGTGAATAATTGAAAGAATAAACTGGGGAGGAGTACTTGCCCACTTTGGTGACAATTTCCTGGATGTGCTCCAGGATTGACTGTCCCTTGAGGAAGGGCTTGCCGGTGGCCATGAACGCCCAGGGGCATCCAATTTGCCCATACATTAACAGGTTTAAAAAAAGGAAGGCAAAACATAATGTAATGACAGTAATAGCGTTGTATTCTAAAACAAACAGATGCCTCCTCCAGTTGAATATAGGCTATTATTATTATTATTATTATTATATGTGCCTTCGCCCTGAGTTAGTGGCATGGCCGCGTCATTCGACACTCGCGCACATCCAAAGTCCGCCAACTTCACCCCCGAGCGACACCAGGATGTTATCCGGCTTTATGTCTCGGTGGATGATCTGTAGGAGAACACCGTTTTTTTAGAAAATGTGGAAGGTTAGTAACAACCATATTCTAGTGTCAAACAGATAAAGAAAATGATTAAATACATCAATTGATTAATATTCACATTGTGACTGTGCACGATCTGGAAGCTATATTTCTGGATGGTGACGCCGTCCAGGGCGCACTTTCTCTCCAGCAGCTTATCGACGATGCTCCTTTCGAGGAGATCAAAGACGGTATGGAGGCATTCGTCATGGATGAACACTGTGAGCAGTCTGCCTATATAGTCTGGCTTCAACACCTGTTCAACAGAGAACGAATAGGTGCACATGTTGTGGTAAGCTCTACTTTTTTTGTTATCCTCTTTTCACAACGCGGAAACCGAAATGACAGTCTAAAAAATGTAAGGAAGATAGGCCTATATTCGAACTAAAATGTACTGCAATCTGCAAACAGGCTTAATGTTATTTCTTTAACATTAGTTTGGTTTCTCAATCAGTGAGACGCGCATCTCCTTTGGGTCATGGTCTGGAACTGAGGCAATTAGCACTAGGTGGAGCTAAAGGTCCTTACCTTTAGTTCTCTTTGAAACATTAGATTAGATTACGTTTTGTCATTACGCGAGTACAGAGACAACGAAATGCAGTTTAGCATCTAATCAAAATGTGCAACAAAAGCAGTAAGGTGCAGAGTATGTACATATGTATAGTGGAATAATAAATAAGATATGAATAAGATGTGCAGTATGAGTATGAGGTAGATATGAATACTGTAAATACACTATGGACAAGATATGTGCAGTATAGACAGTGGTATAGATATGAATACACTATAGGTGAGATATGTACAGTAGGACAATATGAATACGCTATAGGTGGGCGGGGGGGCATTCATGGTGCAGACTTCAGCAGGGTGACAGCAGCAGGGAAGAAGTTGTTCCTGAACCTGCTGGTCTGGGAACGGAGACATCGCTTGCGCTGGACAGCCTCAATGGAGGGGCGTGAGGAGCCAATGATACGTTGGGCGGTTGGGCAGCACTTTCCGGTCCGAGACAGAACAGTTACCATACCATACTGTGATGCAGTTGGTGAGGATGCTCTCGATGGTGCAGCGGTAGAAGTTCAGCAGAATCTGAGGAGACCGTTGGACCTTCTTCAATCTCCTCAGGAAGAAGAGACGCTGGTGAGCCTTGACCAGAGTTGAGGTGTTGAGGATCCAAGAGAGATCCTTGGAGATGTGGACACCCAGGAACTTAAAGCTGGCGACAAGCTCAACCTCCGTCCCGTTGATACGGATGGGGGTGTGTATGAGCCATCTTTGGTCTTCCTGTAGTCCACAATGAGCTCCTTGGTCTTCTTGGTGTTGAGAGCCAGGTTGTTGTCGGTGCACCACGCCGCTAGGTACTGGACCTCCTCCCTGTAGGCCGACTCATCGTTGTCGCTGATGAGGCCAATCACCGTTGTGTTGTCTCCAAATGTGATAATGGTATTAGAACCATGTACAGGTGGGCAGTCGTAGGTTAAGAGGGAGTAGAGAGAGGACTCAGCACACAGCCCTGTGGGACACCGGTCAGGATGTGGTGGTTGACAAGGTGTGGTTGTCTAACCTAACAAACTGGGGTCTGTTGGTTAGGAAGTCCAGTATCCAGTTGCAGAGGGAGGTGTTGATGCCCAGGTCACTGAGTTTGGTGACCAGTTTGGAGGGGATGTTGAATGCTGAACTGAAGTCTATGAACAGCATTCTCACATAGGTGTTACTGTTGTAACACCTATGTGAGAAGGGCGGAGTGTAGTGCCGTGGAGATGATGTCCGTGAGAATGTTGGAGGGTTTCCTAATAGATGCCCCTCCAGTGGAGGTGATGTGATGTGACAAACAGTAGGTGCCCTTACAACGGGACAAACTTGAGGTTCCCTACAGGTGCCTTTCTGATGAAAAGTGAGTTCTTGAAGTTATGGAGATAATAACAAATGCCCTGTGAATGAAAAAAACAAAAAAATCCACTTGTACTTCGAATAATGTGCAGCTTGTAACATTTGCATCACGTCGCACAACATTGCCTTATATTAACTTTATGCTATCATGCTAATGTTACATGAACCTTAATGTCCATTTACTCCATTACATTAGTGTGGTTCTGTAGAGAAGAGATACAGGGATGGTACGTTATGTCCATTTACTCCATTACATTAGTGTGGTTCTGTAGAGAAGAGATACAGGGACGTGATGGTTTGGACTGTTGAATCATGCTAGATTATACATTGTTTACAGTCAATATGCTACGTTAATTTTCAACCAACTAATGTTAGTGAAAGCTATTGACTTGCACTGACAGTGAAGTTTTTGTAATATCATTAATCTTTAAAATGTTATAGACTGCCAATGTTAATTAATTCATTACAATATTTTGGCATTAGACATATAAGACGACAGGGTTCTGTGTTGGTCAGCATCGTGGATTTTTCATGTGTTGTTTCACTTTAGTTTTTTTTTTTCAAATTCAGCTCGAAAACTGCTGTTATTACCTTTCCAGTTTATTGGGTCGACCTGCACACAAACCTCTTCTTTCTACATCCATCCTATACGCGTTACCGTCACGTTATAGAGACATAATGGTGTTTTTGGTTTGGTAAAGAGACCTCACCAAACCTCTTCTTTCTACATCCATCCTATACGCGTTACCGTCACGTTATAGAGACATAATGGTGTTTTTGGTTTGGTAAAGAGACCTCACCAAACCTCTTCTTTCTACATCCATCCTATACGCGTTACCGTACCGTTATAGAGACATAATGGTGTTTTTGGTTTGGTAAAGAGTAATAAAGAGATCTCACCAAACCACGCCACCCGCTGGCTAACCGCGACACCTGAGGATTCACTCACTACACAACCTTGGCGTGAGGAATCTGGTTTTATCAAACATATCACGTTTGATTTCAGCTGATTTTTGCTGAAAATAAATTTTTCATCTGTACTAGCCGTTCGTGTAAGTTTTGAATATTTAGCTAGACATGGCGATCTATAAAATATGGTTATATGATCTAATGTCGATAGCTTTGCTTAGGGTTGTAGTCGCCTAGCCAGCGCTTGAGGCCTAGTTAGCTTGATAGCATTCTTTAGCAAAGACGGACAACTAGATTGTTTTTCCGGTAGTTCGACATAAATAACACTTTTATCAACTTTTATGTAGGCTATTATGTTCACCCTTGGTGAAATATCAAGCATTTATACGAATGACTGTAGTAATTCCAACAAACTAGCGGTAGCTAACTAAACGTTTGCCATTAATTACATTGTTCATTGTAAGTAACGCTATCTATAGCCTAACGTTTAGTCGCCTTCATGACTAAATGTGTTGTTTTTTTCCACAGCGACGTGTGGTAATGTAATGGAGAGCTAAGAAGGACAACTGGTTTGATAATCACTATTACCAGGTTTCTGAAAGTAGTGAATTACTTGTAATAACCGATGGCCTGTTTAAAAGTGGTTTGCATAGATTCGCTTGTGAATATAGTGTTCTTGTATTTTAGCTATTTCTGCTTGTTGCCTTCCCCATACGTTTGTGTTGGATTTTCACGTTTGTTTTGAACTCGAATGTTCAATATATGGGTAATACATTTTTTTGGTTAGGCTTTAGTTATAATAGTATTGGCATGATATGAGGAAATGATCTGGGTCTTGATTGCGGCGTTATTCCTATGTGGAATCTCTATTGTGTGTAACCATTATGCTGTACAAGTCTCCTTGCTAAAGGAAGTTAGATTAGATTAAGTGGTGGTGATATTTGGTTTCATCAAAGATTGTGCTAATATAACCATTGACATCCATTGTCTCATCAGGGTTGTAATTAGCCTAGTGGCTACTTGTAAAATAGGAGGAAGGAATATGTTTGCAAATAGCTGCTGTCAACATATTAAGGTGTCTTTGATTTTTCCCTTCAAAAATTAAAACTAAAGCTTCAGAACTCAAATCTATGCCTGGGCTATTTGCAGAAGGCCTGATTTTCAAAATATTTCACGCATATTGGGTCAGCATTACTGCAAGTCTAACAAATGCAGTCTTGTTTGACATTTGAAACATGTGATTAACTCACCCCTCCAAATCTGACTGACCATATCAAACCTGACCTAAACCTAACAATCTGTAATGTAATAGGTTTACGCAACAATTTCCATATCTAAAACTTTTTGAAATTCCAACCAACACAACTTGTTACGACATCTGTTAAACCCAACCATGTCTAACTATTTTTTACTTCATGCCTGGCCATTGTTAAGCATTACTAGCAACACAAACATACACTGATCAGCCACAACATTAAAGCCACCTGCCTAATATTGTGTAGGTCCCCCTCGTGCTGCCAAAACAGCTCTGACCCGTTGAGGCATGGACTCCACAAGACCTCTGAAGGTGTCCTGTGGTATCTGGTACCTAGACGTTAGCAGCAGATCCTTTAAGTCCTGTAAGTTGCGAGGTGGGGCCTCCATGGATCAGACTTGTTCCAGCACATCCCACAGATGCTCGATCGGATTGAGATCTGGAGAATTTGGAGGCCATATCAACACCTTGAACTCTTTGTCATGTTCCTCAAACCATTCCTGAACAATTTTTGCAGTGTGGCAGGGTGCATTATGCTGATGAAAGAAGCCACTGCAATCGGAATACCGTTGCCATGAAGGGGTGTACTTGGTCTGCAACCATATTTAGGTAGGTGGTACTTGTCAAAGTAACATCCTCATGAATGCCAGGACCCAAGGTTTCCCAGCAGAACATTGCCCAGCGCATCACACTGCCTCTGCTGGCTTGCCTTCTTCCCATAGTGCATCCTGGTGCCATCTCTTCCCCAGGTAAACGACGCACACGCACTCGGCCATCCACATGATGTAAAAGAAAACATGATTCATCAGACCAGGTCACATTCTTCCATTGCTCCATGGTCCAGTTCTGACGCTCACGCGCCCATTTTAGGCGCTTTCGGTGGTGGACGGGTCAGCATGAGCACTGTGACCGGTCTGCGGCTACGCAGCTCCATACAGAACAAGCTGCGATGCACTGTGTTCTGACACCTTTCTATCATAGCCAGCATTCACTTTTTCAGCAATTTGTGCTACAGTAGCTCTTCTGTGGGATCAAACCAGACGAGCTAGCCTTCACTCCGCACGTGCATCAATGAGCCTTGGGCGCCCCTGACCCTGTCGCCGGTTCACCGGTTGTCCTTCCTTGGACCACTTTTTGTAGGTACTAACCACTGCGTACCGGGAACACCTCACAAGACCTGCCATTTTGGAGATGCTCTGACCCAGTCGTCTAGCCATCACAATTTGGCCCTTGTCAAAGTCGCTCGGATCCTTACGCTTGCCCATTTTTCCTGCTTCCAACACATCAACTTCAAGAACTGACTGTTCACTTGCTGCCTAACATATCCCACCCATTGACAGATGCCTAACGAGATGATCCATGTTATTCACTTCACCTGTCAGTGGTTTTAATGTTGTGGCTGATCGGTGTATGTACTCTAAATCTGATTCAATTCTGACATCAGATCATGACATGTTTCAAATGTCCAAAATCAAAAAAATTAACAAAACGGAAGGAGAAAAACCAAAAGTAATTCCACATAGTACATTCATTTCCACAGGAGCATGTTGCAAGTTTAAGCTGTGGGTCAAATTTGTACTTCAAGATTTGATTTACAAGTAATGCTAAATAATGTTTTAATACAGATTTTGGTTGGGACAAAATAAACATCCTTAATAGACTAGGTTCGTAACATACATTTTGTTCTCAAGTAAGCCAACCCTCAGAGGTTATTAGAAATATTGAATAATAGAAGAGTATGGTTTCTGATGTGTGAAGTGTGGTGGATTGTACTGTACTGGTCTTGATTAAAAGCATGTAAAGATATTTGAGCTGGAATGGAATTTAGTTGGAATGCCTTTCATGACAAACAAGAGGTCTGCAATAAGTTTGAAGTTCAACATGTTTCAGATAGTATTTGAATACTCTTGAGGAATCAATATGAAGATGTGGTCCTACAGGCTTTATTATGGAATATCGTGGTTGTTGAGCAATTATTGTGAGCATCTCGTTGGTTGTTTATACAAAAAAAACATTTTGGCTTTAAAGTCTGTTGGAATGCACTATATGGGCCGTAGGTGAGTCCATTTACCAAGTGCTATATCTGACTATTGGGTGTCTGCGAAGATAATGGGCTAATAAAATGGACCTTGTCGTATAGCCCACATTTGGTTATTTGACTAATCAATTTTGATAACAGGAAAGGGCAACTTGATAGTGGGTTTTTGTAATATTGCAGTGAAGAGCGATTATTATATTGGTTTGTCATATTTGCTAACCAATATTATTTGTTGAGGATTGCACTCAAATCCATACATGCTTGTTGCTGTGGCCATCTTTAGTGGTGTTCTTCCACGTATGAACATACACCCTTCCACTGTAAGGTTCAGTGGTGTTGTATTGGAATGCCAAGCAATGAAAGGTGGGCAAGCAAGGCTCCGTCAGCAATAATGTTATTCTGTACCCCTCTGTCTGCAGGTGCTGTTGTTTTTGCGTCGGCATGGCGGTGGTGATCCGTTTACAGGGACTTAGAATCACAGCAGGTTCTGACGACATTCGCAATTTCTTCACTGGCCTCAAAATTCCTGATGGTGGGGTGCATATTATTGGTGGGGACAAAGAAGAGGCTTTCATTATCTTTGCTTCGGATGAAGATGCAAGAAGAGCCATGATACGTTCAGGAGGTTGTATCAAAGGGTCCCCTGTTAACTTGCTGCTGAGCAGTAAAACAGAAATGCAGATCCTTCTGGAAGAAAGTACAAAAAATGCAGAGCTGGATCAGAAGAGATCACTTAAGGAAGTTTCCAGACGACTCCATGTGGATGTTCCAGTGGGACCCAGAAGAACTGGCCACCCAGAAACAGGCAGAAGTTCAGGTGGCAGGTCAGGTCATTCTCCAACCAGGTACCGGAGGACTGCAGCTCCCTCTAATGATGATTTGTACGTGTTTCTGAAGGGAATGCCATTCTCGGTGACTGAAAATGATGTGAGCCAGTTTTTTGACGGTTTGCTTGTAGATGGCATAATTTTAATGAAAAACGGACGTGGTCAAAATAATGGGCTAGGTCTTGTTAAATTTGCAACAAGACAGGATGCAAGAGATGGCCTAAAGAGGGATAGGGGATACATTGGGTCAAGGTTTGTGGAAGTGTATTTGGCAACTGAAGAACAATGGCATGAGATTGGTGGTGGTGATCGAGGTAATGGCAACAATAACGGCAAGTTTGCAAGAGGAAAGTCACCAGTGGACCTTGCAAGGCATCCACAACGTCGCCCGAGATCACGATCACCTTTTGCCAACACGCCCAACTCGGCTTCCAATGAAGAGTTTTGTGTTTTGTTGGAAAATCTGTCCTATTCAACGGATAAAAGAAACATTAAAGAACTTTTCCACCACGCAAGACTTCAGGATGACCAGGTTCTGTACCTGCTAGACAGTGAGGGAAGGAGAACAAGATCAGCATTTGTGCTGTTTAAAAGCCTGAGCGACTACTGTGCTGCCTTGACTCACCACAAAGAAGAATTCCTCAACAGGAATGTATATATATCTCCTATATCAAGAGAGAAGATGCTCTCCATTCTGGAGTCGCGTAACCCTAAGGATGGCCCTGCTGAGGCGACTGAAAGATTTCATGGAAGCCCTCTAGGTCGGCAAGGGGATCCATATGACTCTGAGAAAGTGTGTCTCTATGTTCAGAATATGCCATTTGATGTGCGAAAAGTTGAGATCATGGACTTCTTCTTTGGGTTCAATATAACTGAGGACAGTGTTCTTTTGCTTTGTGATCACAAAGGTGCTGGTATTGGAGAGGCTTTGGTTGTCTTTCGGTCTGAAGGAGAGGCTATGAATGCCCAATCTCTGAATGGGCAAAGGTTTCTTGGGTCACAAGTTGTGTTGAAATGCATTGCACGGTCTGAGATGCGGGAGTTTGGTGTTGAGCCACCAGCGCTACAAGAGCCAATGCCAAGTGAAGAAAGGTATTCTGCAAGAAGCAGCAGCGAGGGACCCTATCATCCTGGTGCTATGGACTACCCAAACATGAGGGATCCATCAGACGCTGATATGCCAATGGCTAATCTCCAGGTTCAAATCCATGGCGGCAGTGGTAGGGATTCTTTTGGGCACTATCCACAAGGGGGTGGAAATGGATCATCGCACTCAGACATGGCTTCCACTGCGCAGAATTTTGATGGTCCCACTTGCCTAAAGCTTGTCAACTTGCCATCTCAAATCAAAATGGATGAGGTCTATGACTTTTGCTATGGATATCGTGTCATCCCTGGATCTGTCTCACTGCAGTACAATAAAAATGGCATGCCTAAAGGCTCTGCAACAGTAGTGTTTGAATCTCGCCAGGAGGCATTAACAGCAGTTCGAGAACTCAGTGGAAGACCAATAGGAAATAGAAAAATACAGCTGGTTTTTGTGTGATCATAGGGTGGAGGTTGGGGTTATCATATTTTCTAAACTTGCATTCTAACTTCAATTGCGTGAATTATTTTTTTATTAAGCCATTTTAATTTGTCAAGTTGACATTGTTTTGTATGAGTAATTTTTTTGTCATTTTATGAATAAGATGTCATGTTGATGAATAAGATGATGAAGATAATGTTTTCAACAATTGCATCATATTATTGAAAGTTTGACACAAGCATCATTTAGTTTGACATGTATAAAATCAGAAACACATTTTATTTGGAAAGGAAATTGTGTTAAGCAAAAACACTATTTTAGGAGGAAAACATTTAGTATTGAATCATTTCGGTTTTGTTTGTTAGAATTGTGTGTATGCAAAACATTTTTGATTTAGTAGTTGTTGGTTAGGTTTTCATTCCCACAGACGTGACTTGATGCACCACAAAGACAAAAACGTAATAAAGTTATTTTCAAAAAAGGAAATGTTTTCATTGGAAGCACAGTGAGACTTTGAAAATGTTAGCTTAGCCATGATTCATTTATATGAAATAAAAAGGTGACACTGTTATTTAGCTACTGTAGAATCAAGTCAAAGCCCATAATCTATTAAAAATGGTAGAGCACAGAGCATTATAGGCCTACCCCTATTATAATATATGTGGTTTCATGATCCGTTGTATTTCAGGTTTAAATTTAAATGTGTTAAACATTGATTAAACATGTAAAAAATATCCCCATGCCAATAGCACACATGTATTGCTGGTAAATATGTATTGATATTTACCTGCATTCATTTGCACAATTCAATATGGAAAAATGCACGAGGGTCTACTTCATTTGAGTCAATTGTTTTTCTTAAGGGACACTTTCTCAAGCTTTGTACTATCAAGAAGGAGCGTTTATGCTGATAACTGCGGGAAAAGTGTTGAATGTAGAAGTAATGAATCCCGTGTAATACAAATGAATCGTTTGTTTTTGTTTAAACTATACATGTGCAGGATGTTCATGTGGATGTATTAATGTGTGGTTCTAAAAGCATAAAACACAGTAATGCCATGCCTTGTACAATGTTGGATAGTTTTCCAATAGATGTTTAAGCCAGATGCAGTAGTGTGGAAATGGGACGTGAACATAGACCCAGCCCTCCCGCTGATTGACAGGACGTAGGCCCAGCCCTCCAGCTGATTGACAGGACGTAGACCCAGCCCTCCCGCTGATTGACAGGACGTAGACCCAGCCCTCCCGCTGATTGACAGGACGTAGACCCAGCCCTCCCGCTGATTGACAGATCGTGCCCCCAAGCGGAGTAATATCACAGTGGGAAGGGGGCTAGTGTCACCTCACTTTCGATAAACAACACCGAGGGAGTAAAAGTTTCCAGGAGATACAGGTGAATGGTTGATAAAGAAGGACTTGTTGCATTAATATATTGTATTAAACATCGTAATGAACATAACGTGCTCATTAGGCCACGGTGATAAAAGATGTAGAGCAACGTGTGTTCCGTCCTTGGTAAAACTGATAAAATGATGAATCCTAGCTAACGAACCCGATTTAGGCTATCACCCATAAAGGAAATCATGCAAGTTTACAATGTGATGCAAATAATCAAATGTTCCGTTTAAATACTTTAAAAACTATAAAAACTAGTCTTAAACTGACTGAGCAGATAAAGTTTATAATGTCGTCCCACATCATGCTTGTAGCGATCTGACCGTATGCTAGGCAGGTGATCTGGGCATTCATGTCGCATTGTAGGCCTACATAACCTACCGGACACAAAGTTATTAACTCAGTCAAGTTATTCCTATGCAACTGTGAAGAGTTCAAGATTAGTTTGAAGTCAATGATTTGACTTCTTCAGAATGGAGGTACCAAGAAGAAAACTGCAGAAACACCTGGAACCTGCTAGACCATTGCGGCGGTTCAACGTGGAGCAGGGT
>OMKN01081407.1:16560-26878 GCA_900302345.1 Melanonus zugmayeri
ACTGGGCATCATTAAAACGTTATTATGATAATATTGTGAACTACTTCTACCAGGGGTTAATGTGGATACATGTGCACCACAGATGCCGGTAGAGCACCAAGAGGCAAGTGTTTGGGAAGACCATTCAAACCATCAGTGTCCTGTATGGCTATATTATTCCGAATTTGTTTATTAAAGTGTATTCATCTTTTCTTTCTTTAAAGAAAAATATAACTGTAGAGCAATTCTACAACATCATTCACCTCCATAAACGGAAGCAAGGTAAGAAAATATGGACATTTGATGGAATAGGTTACTCATTCATATAATATATAATGTATATTTCAACAATATTTCTTTGACTATGTATAATCATACAAATGCTCAATTTATGATGTGGAATGGTAATAAACCAAGTACAAACGGCACGATATAGCACAGCCTGCTACTGACATTGGCCTGACTGCCCTGTCCCAAATGATGTTGGCACCTTGCAGTCTTTAGTTGCCATAGACATAACAAGCATGGGGCTCATGCGTGTAACTAGCTTTAACAGTGGAAATGGAGAGCTAAAGGGCTCTTTATTTAGAATATGAGAATATTATGATTGGTCAGGTCAGTTAAGATGTGATTGACTTCATTTTGGAGTTTCTTATACACATTAAAACAATTTAAAGATCACATAAGAATGTATGATGCCCATATTACTGCTTATCTGGCACAGTATGATGTAATGTTTATCATTACGATATTCTCAAATTTTGTTTTAGGAAGAATATCCTACACAAGAGATGTTCTAATAGAGCTGGCATCTTCACCTGTGGCCAAGGAAAAGCCAGAATATTTGCCGGCGCACCCCATAGTCTTGGAAAAGGCAGTATGTACCAAAACACTAACTTTGTCTGGGAAACCCTATGTAGTACGTACACTCCTGTCCGGAGAGTACGTACCATCTGCTCATTCATTCAACATTCATCTCTTCAATAAACCGCTTCCAACATCGCCCTGTGTCCTGTCGTCGGGGAGAGGCCCTGTAGCCGCCATTTGGTGGCATGTGGCTAGGAATGCGTCACACTGGTCAGTGTGACACATTCCTAGCGACGACAGGACACAGGGCGATGTTGAAACCGGTTTATTGCACAGATGAATGTTGAATGAATGAGCAGATGGTACGTACTCTCCGGACAGGGCTCAGCCTTGAGTGTGTGTAGGTGTTGCTGGTTTAAGCCTGTGGGCCTGATTACAGATTGGCCCACAGGTGTGCAGCCTCACCCAGCCCCCGAGTCTTAACGAGTCTGACTAGTCTGACACTCTCACAATGATCCACTACGTCCGCAGCCTACCTATGTCATCATTGAGCAAGACGGCTAACCCCTACCATCGCATTACCATCGTAATGACGTGTATCTGAATTCACTGTTAGTTGCTTTGGATAAAAGCATCTGTAAATTACTATTCCTACTACTACTACTAGGCAGCAGGTATGGTTTATGCCTCGTATATATTGGTTGCGTAGCTGCAGTTCACAAGAAGTCCATTCATTTGCAATGCAGTGTAGGGCTTGCAACCTTGCATAGCAGAAGGGTTTGTTGTCTAGAGCCTGCCTTGGAAAAAATACAATGCATGAACCAAAACGCATCTGAAACACAAACCTGACCTAGACAGAAAACTCTACCTGTGCGGTACAAACCAGTACTAGGTTGCGTCAACTTTCTACACAATCAGTATGTTCGAGGTGTTGGGCATCTAACTCCAACTGGGATACCAACTGGCAGGCTGTGGAAATTGTAACCCAGAACTTTAGGCTGGAAACAAAAGCTCTTAACCTCTGTACAGTTTAGCCTGTTACCAACTGTCTCCTAGTGTAGGCCAAGTGAGCCACCAAAGGTGATATTTTGCATAATTTGCATTTTGTACTTAGAAAAATGTAGTCTGTCATACCTTATCTGCTTACAATACAAGTCATTTGTGTAATTTGACATTTAAAAAGTTAAAAGGCAAACCTCGCTCATAATGGGACTGAAGCCTGAAACCTGTTGATACACTTTAGAGCTTTGGTAAGGGAACCTATTCTGTTACTCTCTGATATTGTGTGTGTGTGTGTGTGTGTGTGTTTTTTACAGAGAGAACCTCTTCATCTCATGCTACATGAAACGAGAAAACATGCATTTTTTGATGAAAAAAGTCAACAGTGATTGTACCTTTTTTATTATTTTGATATTTTATTAAAATAAGTCTACTTGAAAATCTGAGTGATATATTTCCCTTTTTTAAATGAGGTTATTGTATTAATTTATGTCCTTTTCTGACACATTATGCATATATGTAAAATGTTGCTATATCTGGTGGTTGCTTGATTCTTATATGTAAATCTCTTTTGTATCTCTTTTGGTCTACTTTGTTGAGTAGGTGAATAATATTCTTAGAAATGTGTTAATTCAGTGTTTGCTATTAATGTTTGTGACATGCATACATGTATGTCACAAACATTAATAGCAAACACTGAATTAACACATTTCTATTATTATTGGTAATAAGGTCCATGAAGAAAATGTATGTATCCCAACAAACGTCCTGTGTGGCATCTTCTGGCTAAATGTATAACTAATCCTAGGGGCCTGCATCAGGCACATCGTGTTAGTTCAACGCGTTCAATCAATAATTGGGGACAATCAGGAGGGTGTGTCTCTTCTTGGGTGTGGGGCACCGTGTTGTGTGCAATACAAAATTCAAGGCATCGTACATTAAATGATTGTATTTTAGATTTGAATACGTGATGCGGTTGACTTAATTTGTTACAGAAAAGTGACTATTGAGGCGTTGGACATGCCTAGCCACACAGAAAAGTGACTATTGAGGCTTTAGAAGTGCCTAGCCACACAGAAAAGTGACTATTGGGGTGTGACGTATTTCCCTGTCACAGCCACCATTTTACCTCAAACTGGTGGCTACAGGGGCCTCTCCCCGACGACAGGACTCAGGGCGATGTTGGAACCGGTTTATTGTACAGATGAAGGTTGAAATGAATGAGCAGATGGTATAATGTCCGGACAGGGCTCAGCCTCGAGTGTCTGTAAGGGTGGCTGGTTTAAGCCTGTGGGCCTGATTACAGATTGGCCCACAGGTGTGCAGCCTCACCCAGCCCCCGAGTCTAACGAGTCTGACTCGGCCAGGTGAGGCTGCTTAAACCAGCCACCCACACTCTCACATGGGGCTTTAGACCTGCCTAGCCACACAGTAAAGTGACTATTGGGGCTTTAGACGTGCCTAGCCACAGTAAAGTGAGCATTGAGGCTTTAGACGTGCCTAGCCACAGTAAAGTGAGCTATTGGGGCTTTAGACGTGCCTAGCCACAGTAAAGTGAGCATTGAGGCTTTAGACGTGCCTAGCCACAGTAAAGTGAGCATTGAGGCTTTAGACGTGCCTAGCCACAGTAAAGTGAGCATTGAGGCTTTAGACGTGCCTAGCCACAGTAAAGTGAGCATTGAGGCGGTGGACGTGCCTAGCCACACAAAGGCTGTGGACGCGCCTAGTCACCACGCGGATGTGGTTGTAATGAGCGTTGGCTCACTGACTGCCGGACTACACGCGGTTCCTACATCAGAGCGAAACCGGATGGGCGGAAGGACACGAAGGCTGTAGTTGTGACATTGTCACGTAGGACGTGTCGTTGACGTCAGCACATCTAGTATCAGATCTTAATTCAGAAAATAAAGGTAAGCACATTGCGTATCGTTTATTTTAGTATGTATTTGATTTGACTTCTCGATGGCCATTGAAGCTGTAACGCATTCCAACGCATAGTTTTGCTTCGTTTACCGGTGTTGCTACGACAACGCCACTCCATGCTTTATGACTAACGGGTGTTTGGTAGTGGTAGGCTACGTGCGGTGAGCGGTGACGTATGTACGCAGTGATGCGCTCCTGTCACTCATACGTATATAAGTGATGCGCTCCTGTCACTCATACGTATATAAGTGATGCGCTCCTGTCACTCACTCACTCTGTCCTACATTGTGGTTTTGAACCAGCGTCCCAGATAGAGAACATGGACCCAGGTGATGAAAAGCACGACTCTAGCAGGTGGTAAGTGTTGGTCCCATTGTAATAACTCAATAACTCAAATAAATTAAATTTACCGAGTTAAGTCCTTTTACATTTTATAGTTTGCCTTTTATATAGGCTATCTTTTTATGCCTTTAGCTTAGGAACGGGTACAGTTATACTTCCTGATCAGCAAACTGTAGTATCAGGAATAGAGAAGTTGGTATATAGCTAGCCTAATGAAATCACAAAATGTGTATGAATGTATGCAAATGTAAACTTGTATCAAAATAATATCACACACACACACACATATATATATATACACACAAACACACACGCCACCTTTTATTAAAATGACTATATTAATCCTGCCCACCTCTAGCCCAGTCTATGTGCACAATCCCCACCTGAAGACGATGAAAGAGGACCTTCTCTACCACTTTAACCTTGGAACCTCAACTCACAACCTGCCAGCTATGTTTGGTGATGTCAAAGTAATATTACACTATAGCCTACCATAGCAAATAGATACATTTTATTATCTTTTGGGTAATTGACGTGTTTTTTGTGTTCTTCAGTTTGTGTGTGTCGGGGGCAGTTCCTGGAGAATGAAATCGTTCATTGAATATATTGCTGGAGAGCTCGGTTTAGAAGACCCCAAATCAGACTACCCAAACATGTGTGTGGGAACGGACCGTTATGCCATGTACAAAGTTGGTCCTGTCCTCTCCGTCAGTGTAAGTCCATAAGCCTATATATCGCTACTGTAATTATATTGTTAAAAGCTAAACTTTATATACTCGCAGGGAATAGGCTACAGGCCCACATTATACTTCAAAATAGAAATAAAGTAATTAGTTACAAAGTAGCATAGCCAACCTAGGATAACACATCAATAGAGTCGCCTACATGGAAAATCTATATGTGACACAATTCTCTTTGCCTTCCAGCATGGAATGGGTATACCATCCATTTCCATCATGTTGCATGAGCTATTAAAACTGCTTCATCATGCCCATTGTACTGATGTTACCATTCTACGTATTGGTACTTCTGGTGGAATAGGTAAGCCATTGCTTGTATAAGTTAGCTTTCTTATTGGCACAGAACTTTTGCAGAGGACTTTGATCATACTTGATTCATCAAATGTTAAATATGAAGAGACCTCAGATTAAGCTGTCCTCAGATTGTTTGTATGCTCGTTTTTTTAGATGCACCCATGTCCTTGACTATATACAAATTGTGATGTGTGAATCTAGTGTTTAATTTTAGTCATGCTTTAGTCATGATTTAGTCATCAACAGTAACTGTTAAGGATATACAGATGGATTGAACAATACATTTAATAAGATGTTCTTGAAAACTATGATCATTTACAGATGTTATACATCAGTTAAAGTGTGAGAAAAGCAGAAATGAGGTCAAGATGTATTTGTCCTTGCTTTGTCCTTGTATTGATTCAGGGCTTGAGTCCGGAACTGTCGTCATCACCAAGCAGTCTGTGGACGCCACATTTCTGCCCAAGTTTGAGCAGGTAATCCTAGGGAAGACAGTCGTACGCAGCACTGACCTGGACAAAGATCTGGCTGAGAAGCTGCTACAGTGCAGTAACGAGCTAAACCAGTTCCCAACCGTTATTGCCAACACCATGTGCACCATGGATTTCTATGAAGGTAGCCAACACGTCCCACTACTCTGATGAATCATCATATTGTCAGGTTATGGCTTAATTTGAAGGTTTTAATGGTTGACATATGATTTGAACGCAGGACAAGCCCGTCTGGATGGAGCGTTCTGCTCCTACACTGAGAAGGACAAGCAGGACTACCTGGCCAAAGCGTATGCATCTGGGGTGCGCAACATTGAAATGGAGTCGTCGGTATTCGCTGCCATGTGTAAACTCAGTGGTTTGAAAGGTAGGCCTACAGTGTGTTTTGTAGTCTTATTAATGTCAAGAGATGTGCAGATTCAGTGCTTTTCAGTTAAGTATTGAATATATCTTACTGCAGTATTCTTTTTGTGTCATTGTTTTTTCCAAGGGTTTTTGAAGTAATGTAATCCGTTTTTTGAATTACAGACTTTTACAGCTTGCTTGAAATGTTCTCTGAGTATTATTTGGACACTCCTTTTTCTTCTTGACTTCCCCAGCTGCTGTGGTGTGTGTCACACTCCTGGATCGCCAGAAGGGGGACCAACTGAGCAGTTCTCATGAAGTCCTCCACAATTTACAACAACGTCCTCAAATTCTGGTTGGCCACTTCATTAAAAGTCAGCTGGGCTCCTCAGGGAAAATCTAAGATGAACATGTTATTGAGAAAAACGTTATGCATTGTTAAATAGTTGAGTTTTCACACTGATTATGAAAGAGGTCACCCCGGGGCTATATCATGAATGTGTTTAGGTTAATAATCATTTAGAACTGTTGGGATGGCTTAATAATGTTTTGGTCATCTAAGGTCTTTCTTAATTATTAAAATATGCACTACCACTTTCAGTATCGTCTAGCCAACCCAAAGAACAAGGCTTTTTAGAAATTAAAGAATTCATTAAAACAATTAGGCCTATATCTGTGATACAGGGAAATATGTTGGATGCTTATTTTTTTTATCTGTCTGTGCAAAATATGTAACACCTCTCAGATCTTAACCACACAAACCTGATGACAAACTTTATACCTAAATGTAACCATTTGAGCCAAATATCTAAACTAGCCAATGTATGTACCTTGACCAGCTCTAAACCTCATGTCTCTCCATGGACACTTTGTCCATTGAGGGGCTTGTCCCCAAGTCTGCAGTGGGATACTATTGACTTATTTTTTACATTGAAATTATTTTGTGATTTTATTTTTTTGTTGGTCTAGTCATACAATCTGTTTATTTTCTATTTTCCATCTATTTTTTGTCTTGGACAAAATAATGAAACACTGTATGGCAAAATGTCTTGATATGTTTTTATACCCAGAAGGGCAATGTTATATAGGCCTAGGACTTGATTTATGTGTAGCCTACATGTTTTTCTGAAGGTGTTCAATGAATAGTCCAAGCTGTAGTCGAACCTGCACTGTATTTTCATTTCATCATTCATCACAAGCAAATATTTGTTAGGCCTATAGGTCTATCTTTCAATAAAATGTCAATGCCTATTTCAGCTGAATATATATATTTTTTGCTGACCTATCTACTTATTTAAATGTTATCACATATAATCTAATAGTCTAATAGTCAACTAAAAGGGCTACAAATTGTATATTTAGCTACTTCCAAAGGCTACAGGAGACAATGGACAACCCAGCCCTAATGGGGGTATGGGGTTCATATCCCACTGTGGTCAAACACGTCTAGACATTGATCAAGTGCCACGCTGTTCAAATCACGCCTCTGGAACATGGATGTGAACGACCGAGGTTATTTGAACGTCCTGGTTAGTATAAGAAATCCATATCAACATGGATGCTTGCTTCCCTAAATTCGTCGACCGTGGCGAATTCGCAGGAACAATGTGCCACATGCTGACCAATAAGACACCACCCTGCAGAGAGCAGCGTTTCTGTCTTACTTGTCATGTTCAATCAATAGATTTTCCAGCAGGATATGATCCTGAACATGAACTTGCGCTGAGCCGAGCCCACGCCATTAAACGTAGCCTATAAAACCGCCGGGTTGCTGAGGATGCCCCCAGTCATTCTGCCCGAAGCTGCGCGGTGCCGGACAGAGGAGGTCCTTCTGCGCGCTCCCGTCGCCGTGCTCGTGCCCATCCTTCTACACGCTGACTCAGTGGCTTAGAGAGCCTCCCCGCCCCGCTCAACACACACACATCCCTCCGCAAAGAAGACCCAGCCATGGCCAAAACAGCGACCGGTAAGCATATGACAAATTATTCATATAATAGGTTAATAATAATCATTATTATATAGGCCTATATATAAATGTAGGCTTTTGGTGGACTATAGGCCTACTGTGATGTCGTCAAGAGCATCCTTATGGGCCAAGTAGGCTATAGCCTACCTGACTGGTGACTGATGCTAAAACACTGTCCGTCGGTAAATCTGGTGTTTGCTGAACTGATAGAAGGTAACTCATTTAAAAGAGATGCTTGGCGTGTTTACGTATTTATGAAATGACTGGGTGTTACATTATGGGAACAAAGACTCCTCTCTTCGCATCATCGACTACCTCGTACAAAAATAAAAAAAATCTATATTTGCCTTTTTTCTCTGTCTATCAATGCGGGATTGTCCTGATGTTCGGTCATCGTGAGTGATCCAGGCTGTATCTGTGTGATGCTGGATGCACGGCTCGGCCCCAGCAGCATAATGCAGAATGACCCCACCCAAAGAAGCAGGGATGCCAACAATTTAGCTTAGGCCTACAGCATGTCTGACAGAGTCTATCTTTTTTGAACGTGTGGATAATTTCCCCAAACGACATTTATTTATGAATAGAATTGAGAAAACATCATTTTTCATGACAGTCTAATAGACGCAGTTGTGGGTAGACGAAATTGACATTTTCATGCATGGAAATAGCCTACTGAGCATAGGACTTATCTTATCATTATATGCCTAAGATATTAGGCTATAGACGTGAATAAAATGCCAGTTTCTATATATCTAGGCATACATATATTTTTGTAATGCTTATTTTCTTTTAGCAGTGGGCATAACCCATCCTTCCATAGTAGCCTAGTCCTAATCAGTTTGCTATAGACTGGATACACAAATGCCTAAGGAAAGGTACATCCAGAATACCTTTTTGTGGTTTTATTTGCTTCATTGTGACATCATGGAGGAGGTACAGACGGTGGCATAGCAGGGTGGAGGACAGGCTAGCAGGGTGGAGGACAGGCTAGCAGGGTGGAGGACAGGCTAGCATGCAGCAAGGGACTTGTTCCTGTTTTTGTTGCAGCACTGGGCTTATGCTGACCATCCTCTGTGATCAAGAGGCTGATCACCTCACTAAATACATAGAAAAGAACAATATCCTGTACATGTGGTGGAACCCATTTAATCATACATTAAATTAGTATATAAAAAAATGCAAATGGGGAAAGTAAATGACAAAGGTCTATGGTGTAATTTACCGACGCAAAGACTGATAAAAGACCAAGGTCTGCAGTGATATTTTGTGGTTTGAGGCAAAGCCTGATTTCAAATGACTAAAAATCATTAAAAATGAAATGAAATGAGTCTTTTAATATCATACATTAAATGGCTTTGACATGCAACAACAACCTCTCTACAGCATCTAATCTTGTTTTATTACCACTTCTACCTCTACCACATCTATTATTGAGCGTCACAAGTTCATATCCTCAGACTCTCAATAGACCATCTCTTAAAAAAGACTCCTATTTTTTGGAAAAGGATAACTGTTTTACAGACATTATTAAACATTGCTATTCCCACAGCCTACAAGGAGAAGATGAAGGAGCTATCCGTCCTCTCCCTCATTTGCTCCTGCTTCTACCCAGAGACACGCAACAAGCTGGTCTGTGAGTTTGAAGGTAGTGATGAACCCCAAACATTTGATGCATTTGATACCAAAATAAAAATGTGATTATATCGCTAAAATATCTTTCTCATGAATGTATGAATGTTATGTTATGTCTGATGTACAGACATGGAGGTGAAGCCCATCAACAAGCGCGCTTCTGGCCAGGCCTTCGAGGTGATCCTGAAGCCTCCGTCCCCGGTGTCAGATGCTGTCCACAGCCTGCCATCCCCCCCAAAGAGGGACATCTCCTTGGAGGACATCCAGAACAAACTGGAGGCGGCTGAGGAACGGAGGAGGGTACGTCAACATGAAGAAAACAAAGGGGAAAAAAAACACCACCAGTGATATGATTCATGAAAATGAAAGAATAGTTCCCAAACTCTGGGTTTTTTCCCTTCATCTCTTCTAGTCTCAGGAAGCCCATGTACTGAGGGCTTTGGCGGAGAAGCGAGAGCATGAGAGGGAGGTGATGATGAAGGCCATAGAGGAGAACAACAATTTCAGCAAGATGGCTGAGGAGAAACTCCAGATCAAGATGGAGCAGATCAAGGAGAACCGCGAAGCCTACCTGGCCGCCATTATGGAACGCCTACAGGAGAAGGTGACAACAACAACAACAACACAAATGGCCATGTGCCACATTACAGTTTAAAGAAGGGGGTGTTAGGATACATTGAAAAGCAACAATCCCTTCTCCATGTATATCAAATGTCTGGCATCATCAGACCTCCTTTCTCTGAGCTTAGTGGCTGCAGCCTTTAGCTGCTGTCATTCTAACCCCCCACCCCCCCCGTTGT